>PVKH010046842.1:0-10356 GCA_004027955.1 Chaetophractus vellerosus | reverse complement strand
CTATACTCCCTTTGGAAGTAAATTAACCTGTACTGTGATTACTGATTGAGATAGAGCTATAATTCTCTAAGTGCAATGCTTGGAGAGAAATAGTTCAACTATAATCCAAATGTGGGTAATTGATGCACTGGTAGGATCAGTGCCTGTATTTCATATATAGGATGAGGCAGACATCAAATGGAGTCGGTGTCTGCTAGTGGAGCCGGGTTGAGACTTGCTTAGGGCTCGGCACCTCGTTTATGTGAGGGTTCATCCACTAGGATGTCCCCATGCTGCTTGCCTGCTAATGACCTGGAACCTGCCGCCAAGAGGTCCCCCATGGGGCAGATATGGTCTTTGTCCTCCTTCTGTTCAAATCTGTGGGACCATGGAGAGTGTAGTGCTGAGCTCTGAAATCACACCTTAGCGCCTCAATGGTCAAGGTCTGGCGTGGGTCTCCGAGGAGGCTGGCACAGATGTGTCCTGAGAAATGGGAGCTGTGGATTCCACAGGAAGGGAGGAGGCTGGGTAGCACAAACTATTTGGCAAAAGATGACATGCATCAGATAACTGGCTTCAAATACAGCAAGATTTTGGCCTGGGCACCCATAGGTCAAAGATCTAACATTGCCTGCCCACATGCTGCGACACAGCCTCTACCCAGGGAAAAGAGGATGCACAACATACCTGCAAAATGTGCACCTCTCATGGAGTCCATCAGGTTAGAGCTCGCAGCTTCACGGCTGTGAACTCTGACATTGCTGGGGGAGGGGGCTGACCTTGTACAGCTTTCTTTAAATTCTCATCAAGTGAGCAGAAAGCCAGACTCACAAAGTGCAGTGAGAGAAGGTAACACAAAACGGCTTGGGTGCTGCAGGCAGAGAGATGGAGTCAACACTGGGCGGGCGTGGCATCCTGGGTCCCTGTGGAGCTTGTCATCTGGCCCCTCCAGTGAAGCACAGTTAGCAATTCAAGGACGATTCTGACTGAAGTCCTAGGTATGTGAGTGGAAGCTGCAGGATTGGATGAGGGGCAGCTTGTTCTCTGTGCGTGGCCCCATGTCGCTGCCATCACCACACGCCACCACCACATCTCTTCTGGCCATGCCTCAAGCCCCTCCTGTGCTTGGCCCCTTTGGGAGGTTTGCTGCTTCTTGAAGCAGTCACGGCTTTGCTGGACCTGCCTAGTCTTGTTTCTTTCCTCTCCAACTCCCTGGCTTTCCCTGGCATCCTGTTTTCTAGCAGGAGAGGGGCTTGCACTTTCTTATTGCCTTTTGGTAAAGATGCACAGGAATGTTCTATAGGGGGAAACGCAGCAGAAGTTACACTTGGAATCACACAACCATATTTAACTGAGTGCTGCACCTTTCCTTTCTTACAGACAACCTTCCTCTCCATCCCTGCTTCTCACCTCATAACACCCCTTGTCCTGGCCAAGTGATCTATTTTAGCTCTTTATTTACACAGCAAGTGTCTGGTACTCGGAGAGGAACTGCTACCAAATTCCACTATGATGCCTTAAAACTGCTACTTAGAGGGCTTGGGGAGGGATTTCAGACTGCGCTCCTTCTGTGTGGATGCAGGAGCCGTTGTGGGTATTGCCACATTTCCAAGGTACTGACAAAAGACTCTTTCTCCTCTTCCTGGAGGGAAATGGGTTCCAATGAGACTGAAACTATGATGGATGGGAGAAGTCCAAACCCACAAAATGTTTGTCCTTCTGGCTTTTTCAGACTTTCCTTTCTCTGGAGTATGAGAACAGGCAGGGAACAATCTCCTCTCTCAGCTCTGGACACTGGCATTGATCAAATGTCCCCAGGCAGTCGTCCCCCTAGGAAAAAAAACATATGGCAAAATGGTGAGCAGTTTATTGCAAACACTATTATTTGTAGCTGTTCATTCTGGGTGGACAAAGCACAAAGTTCAGAGTGAATTCTTCTTGAAAGTAAATCCAGGAGAACGAGTTTCCTCCTCAGGGTTTTCATGTGCTACTTACCCTCCCCTTTTTCCTTAAGTGACAGATTTTGAATTATATTCTACAAGCCTAGCTTAAAGACTACAGATCCCAGTTTCCCTTGCAATCAGGTGTGGACACATGGCTATGTCCTGGCCAACGAGGTATGAGCTGAAGTGTTGGGTGGAAGTTGACTCAGTCTGAAATGCCCTTTTTGCCACATCAGCTTTCTTCCTTCTTTTAGCCTGAAAGTGGAACATAATGGCTGCAGCAACAGCATCTATCTTGGGCCATGAGTTGATCTTGAAGCTGGAAGCCACATGTTCATTGATGAAGCAGAAAACAGGAGTCTGGGACCTTGAGGACCATGTTACCACCAAACCAGACTTGGATAGCCTTCCTTTGGACTTTTATATTAGAATGACATAAGTGTCTGTCTTGTTTAATCCATGGATGAGTTGTTTGCATTTCTTTAATGTGTAGTTTTCTATACCGTATACCATCTGCCCCTTTAAAAGATTTGGTTACAGGAAGGTGATCAATTAGTAATCTGTTGGGACATTGACTCTATCCGTTTACAAGCAACCTAATAATTTCTCTCTGGCTGTTTTGTTGGCAATGGCTGGTCCACTGGTTCTAAATAAGATGGAAAGGACCTTGTGGCTATTCTTTGCTGTGATCTATCTCTTCCTGATTCAGCCCCGATCAGGAGGCAAGAGCTTCTTACAAAAGTGTAAATCAAGAGCATACCAATTCCCCCTACCTCTCATTTTCTATTAAACTATTGATCTCATTTCTTGGTTTGCCAAAAGCTAGGTGTCTTTTATTGTCCATGCCTAGCAATATACCTTGGAAGAATAATAAAGCAGCATTACAAATAAAAAAGCATTATATTTAATAATACTAACTCCACTATTAGTGAGTATTTTATCTATGACCATGGCAATCTAGAGCAGGGTTTAGAAAACTTTTTCTGTAAAGTGTCAGATAGTAAATATTTTAGGCTTTGTGGGGTATATGGTCTCTCTCAGAACTACTCAAGTCTGCCATTGTAGCAAGAGAGCAGACATAGACAATGCATAAATAAATGAGAATGGTTGTGTCCCAATAAAACTTTATTTACAAAAAAAGGCAGTAGACTGGATTTGACCCATGGGCTATAGTTTGCTAACCTCTGATCTAAAGGAAATATTCTTAAACAAAGGATGCTCCTTGATGATTGAGAAAGGGCACTTGATGGGGACACAGAGAGTAGTCAGTTGCTGTTAAAGCAGTGATGATGTGAGGGATGTGAGCCTTGACTGTAGGATGCTGTTACATTTTGGAACCTGCTGTATGTTAGGCACCTGCTGCAAATAGGGAACTGAAGCCATTTGGGGATAGGTAAGTGGGGAATTTTTTTTTCCTGCAAATAAGAGTAAGAGCTTTTGCCAGCAAAACTATGACTCTGGCCATAGTTACTCTCTGTTATCTCTGCATGTGTCAAAAGAATGTATCATTGAATAAGAGCTTCATGAGTATGTCCTCTGCAAGTCCTCCTGTGATAGGTGCTGGGGTCTCAACCTAGTTGGAGATACAAACATACAAACGGAACTTTTAAGTTGTAAGTCAAGGCAGTGCTGAATATGAGTTAACAGCTGAGAGATATCACCGCAGCTGGAGTAGCTGAGAAAACCTGATCCTGTATGGAAAGTAGGATGAGAATCAACAGATAGAGAGGAAGGTGTTCCAGGAGGCAAGACATCGGAACGAGCCCAGGTTCCAGGGCAAGAGTGAGAATGCGATGAGCCTCTGTCCTGGGTGACCAGCCTGCCCTGTTAGCTGTAGCCAAATCATGGAGCTGCTCCTTAGGAGGGGGTGAGCTGGATGTTGGGGGCCAAAGTGGAGGGGAGGTTCCCAAGGTGGGCAATGGTCTTCTGAGATGAGTGTTCCGGGAATATTATTTGATGCATTTTGCAGGATACGTTTGTGGAGGAAAAGAGCTGGAATTTGATCTCAAGATCTGAGTTGGGATACTCCCCATAAGGCCAGCCCGGAAAGGTCGGTGCCCTGGGTGGGTCAACAGTTTGACACCCTCCACACTGATGCTTTCTGAATTTTGGTTTAACATTTAATTAGTGGATAAGCTGATTTTCTGGGGGAAAAAATGTTTCTACCTTTTTAAGTTCAAACTGAGGAATTTATTAAATAAACATCACCAAATACATTAACCTATTGAAAACTGTCTTTTTAAATGTTGCTCATAACCATGTAACTTAGTCATTCTTATTCACTAAGGAAAGGATATCTGGATATATTTACAAAGTCTTGTTTAGAATATGTTAAAATTCCCCCTTGGAAGTGAGGTCAATGAATTCTGCTTGGATTCAGGTGATGTAATGCATTTAGGTCCAGAATATTAGAAAGAATGATAGAAAATGAGAGGGAAGTTAGGAAATAGAGGTTTGTGAGGCATCAATCTGGAACTGGATACAAGAAATTGAGGATAAGTCCTAAGCCCCAGTAAGTGTATCAGTTAGGGCCTGCATTCGGCTACATATAATAGATACAGTGGTTTAATCAATCCAGGCTGCTAGAGTGGCCCCAGGATATCTTCAGTGGCCCAGTTTCCCCAATCTTTCTCCATCACTATCTTTAGCTTGTCTTAGCTAATAGTCTCAAGATGGTGGTTGCACCTTTAGGCATCTTGTCCACCTTCCAGGCAGGAAGAGAAAAGGGTGGAGGGTAGAGGTGCTAGATTAGCAAATGTAAATATAGGGCACCTAGTCAAATTTCTATTTCAGATAAACAATGAAAATTTTTTTTATCTCCACTAGCCATCCTAGTGGAGAGCAGAAGACAGAGTTGAAAAGACAGAGAACGAGTCTAAACTCTCCAACAAGATTTCCCAGCAGCCTTACTCAGTATCTTCAGTTCACATATCATTGGCCAGATTTGACTCACATGACTAGCTCTGGCTGCAAGGGATTCTGGGTTGGTGAACATTTAAACCAGACTCATTGAAATCTTGAACAAAAAAGATTCTGTCAGTGAGAAAGAAGAGAAGAATAAATACTGAACAAGCAATCAGCAGGGTCTGCCAGAGGGGGTAAACTGAATTCAGAGGCAGCAGGAAGCAGAAGACTTAATAACAAGAGCTAACATTTACTGAGTACTTACTATTTGGCAGTCACTATTCTCAGTGTTTTGCAGATCATCAAATTAACCCTAAAAGGTAGATCATCTATATGCTTTGCAGATCACAGCTACCTCTACAAGTTAGGTATTATTATTATCACTTTACAGACGAAGAAATTGAGGCACAGATACATTAAACACCTGACCCAAGGTCCTCCAGGTCTCTGTGACAACCAGGGTTTAAACAGCCATTATGTGGAACAGGTGTCCAGGATTTGAACCTCTGTTATATGAAATTGGTGTCCAAGTTACATGCTCATGCAAACAAGCGGGGCTTGGCAAAGCCTTTCCCACAGCAAGCCTTGATTTCCCAGTGGCCAGGCATTTGCCACGTATGTGGGGTGTACCATGTATTTAATGAGCTCAAGGCCAGCAGCCACTCTCTAGCAAACCAAAGGGTGATCTGGGAAACTGCACATCTGGAACACATGCTTCCTCTGGAGTAGGGTGACCAGCTGTTCTTGTTTGTCCAGGTCCCCTAGGGTTCCTGGAACATGGGATTTTCAGTGCTAAACTGCAGAAAGTCCTAGGCAGGCCAGGATGAGTTGATTACCCTTGTCTGGAATAAAATACTAATTCTTCTTTAGGGGCCTTCACTTAGGATTAACCACAATGGGTAGATGGTGGGGAGAAATAATGTCAGTCAAATAAATATTCTTGTGGTACTATTTTTTTTTTTAATCTCAGTGTATCTAGTGGAAAAGGCATTAAGTCAGGGGGCTTATTCTCACTTCTGCCTTGGTCTCTAACTTACTGTGGGGCCTTGGACAATTTGCCTTGTTGCCCTGGTCCTCACTTCCCTCATCTGGAAATGAGGAAGGTGAATTTGGTAATTTCTGAGGGTCCTTTTAGTTCTCAAATTCTCAAACCAGTTTGGTCTCCACTATCCATTAACTCAGGATCCCTCCATGACTCTGAGAATCTATGGTTAGAAACAGGTAGTTCTCTTGTACCCCCTAATTCCTTTAGGGTTGGATACAAGTCTACTTGGCCATCAGAAAGGAAAAAGCTAATTTAATTATAAAATTTTGGTTTATGTATTATGACCTTTTAAAAGTCACAGCAAGATCTCAGTGGCAATGAATTAATGACTTAATGAATGAATGAATGAATATGGAAATACTAAGATGACTTATGTGCTCTGCCTTTCTGTTGAATTTTTTCTGAACTCTATTACCAGACTGAAGTTATTCCTTTTTTTGGAATTCTAGCTTAATTTCTCTCTGTGTCAAGTATTTAATGCTGATCCATATACTTCATATTGTATTTATAGCTTTGTCATTTCTAATGAATATATTTCTACATGTATTGGGCTTCTACTTTGAGGTTGCATTGGGCTAAGAGCTGTGGGGATACAAAAAGCACACCAAATACATACTTTCCCACCTTAAGGATTTTATCTGGCAAACAAAATTCATTGGAAATAGAGAACATAGAAAAGTATACAATCAAGTGCAAAAAATGTATTCAGTTAGGAACAAAAATATATGTGCAATGAGGATTAAACATGCATTCTGGATTTTCAGGGACAATTATGTTTCAAATATTCTACCTCATGTCCCTACCAAAATAATCCACAAATAGCAGAATTTGGGGCACTCAAACTGCATTTTTCATTGCTTCCAATATCCAGAAATAGTGTAAGATATTTCTGTCAAATTGGGCCTTGATTTTAGTATTGAAATACAGACTTGATTAGGAAGGGAAGCAAACAGCATTGGCTAAAGTTAGAGGAGTGTCTTTATGGAAGAATTAGGACTTAGAGTTAGAGAGTGTTAGAGCAGGATGAAACTTCAGAAATCATGTAGCCCAACCCTTCTTTTTTTTTTTTAAGATTTATTTTTTATTTATTACATATCCCCCCCTTTCTGCTTGTTCTTGCTGTGTTCATTTTTGCATTCTTCTGTGTCTGCCTGTTTTCCCCCGCTGCGGCGACCCACCGAGTCAGCTCACTGCAAGGCGGCCTGCCTGCTCATGGCGGCTTGCCCTGCCCGTGGTGGGTTGCCTTCTCAAGGCGGACTGCCCACTCGAGGAGGCCCCGGGAACTGAACCCAGGGCCTCCTATGTGGTAAAGTGGTGCCCTACCAATTGGGCTACAACCGGCCCCCCAACCCTTCTTTTTGCAGGCTAGTGAAACAAACTGTTTTGACCAGGCATAATTCTAAGAGTAGCAGGGCCAAGAACGGAAGGAAAGTCTCTTCCCTCTGTTGCCTCTCAATACAGGAGTCATTCCCAGATGGGCTGCCTTCATTTGTTCAAGATATGGTTGTTATGTGCCTTCTGTCCTTCTAATAGGATGTGTTATGGGAACTCAAACTTGTTCTTGCTCATATATTATGAGAATATGTAATGGGATGCAGTTGGAGAATTAGGAAGTGGGCATGAGCAGTGTCGGTATTTGTGAGTGGGAGGGAAGGGTGGAGAGGCTGACTTGAGGAATGGATAAGTAATGGCAGACAGCATTGGGCAGAAAGGAGGAGACGTAACATGGAAATGTGGGAATCCCAAGGATGAGGAGCTTGGGCTGGATTGCCTAGGCAGGGTAGGGGGCAGATTAGCATAAGGTGGAGTCAAATGATCTGAGTTCAAATCCTGGTTTTGACCTTAGTCAAGCTTCTTCAAGACCTAGTGGGCTCATCCATAAAATGGATATAATAACAGTATCCCTCCAAGGAAGGGTCTAATGAGAAAATATATGAAAAGTGCTTAGGATGAGACCTGGTACATAGGGTGCCTCAATAAGTATTAATTATTATTCTGATTATCATTTATAATTAGTGCTAGTATCGTGTTTTGGAAAGCAATGCCTAAAATGAAATGGAACAACTGTTTGAAAATATTTTTTAAGAGAAAGCTGTTATAATCTTTAGGAAGAAAATGGCATAAAATATGAGGCACTGAAGTTTCTGAAAGCAACCAAAATGCTGACTAGCAGTTGTGAATGAGACAGCTGAGTAGCATTGGGGAAGTGAAGGGAATGATAGAAATTAAGAGGCAGTGAAGCAAGGGAATGGTATAACCCCTGGGCTTCCGTGTGTGGCTAGGCAGTGCCAAACTTGTACAGTATAATGTGGGGGTCCTGGCAAGATCCTATGTGCTCAGTGGTGGTTTGAAGCTGTATGTATCCCCAGAAAAGCATGTTCTTAAAGTGAATCCATTCCTGTAGGATCTTTTGAGGAGATTACTTCAGTTAAGGTATAGCCCACTTCATTCAGGATGGATCTTAATCTTTTTTCTTGTTATTGCAGTCCCTTATAAATGAAATGAATATATATATATGTGTATGTATCTCTCTCCCTCTCTCTCTAACACGTGTGCACCATGGAAGCAAGAAACTGAAAGCAACAAAACCTGGGAGAGAAGGGAGAGAGCAGCAGACACCACCATGTGTCTTGCCCTGTGGCAGAGGACCCAAGGATTTCTGGCAGCCGGTCTTTGGGAAGAAAGCATCACCTTGATGATGCTTGATTTGGACATTTTCTTGGCCTCACATTCCCTTTGTTTAAGCCACATTTCATGGTATTTGCTTTAAGCAGCCTAGGAAACTAAAATACTGAATAAAGAAGATGAACAATCACAAAGCTTTGGGGTACATAATCAGGTAGATTCTTGGCTTGGAGAACAAACAACAAAGTGGTCCATTAAGGAAATAAAGTTTTGAAGTTCAAGTGTCCGGGCTTGCATTTCATTTCTACCACTTATTCACAAAATTCCTGGAGGCTCTCATTAGCCCAGGCATTTCCCAAAATCAAGTGTGTTTGAGAGCCACCAAGGACATGAGTTAGACTCACAGTCTCCACGTCCTGACTCTGCAGCTCTGTGGTGAGACCCAGGAGTTTGTCATATAACAAACCCTTGGGGCGTTCTGATGTTAGTGCTTATTAGGCCAAACTTAAAGAAATACTGACTTACCAGTTCTGAGCCTCACAAGATCTCATCTATAGAATGCACGTAATAATATGCCTCACCGCATTGTTGGAAGAATGAACTGAGGTATTACAGTAGCAAAATGGTTCATATGGGATTCACTTTCACATGGCTATTTCTCATACATCTTAGATGAAAATTACTTTACTCATTTTGCAATATATTTTAGGGGAGCTTGGAGAGAAAGACAGCAATTTTGATAAAGCTTAAAAACGGGCATTGTGAAGGTTGAAGCTCTAGTCTCAGGCCCTTCATTCATTAGCTATTGACCATGGTCATGTCAGGCAAACTTCTGCTCTCAGTTTATTTGTGGAGATCAGGGAATACCCTCCTTTTGGGGCCATTGGGAGAGCAAATGATATAATGGATATTAAGAGCTCTTAATGAACTCTAAAATGCTGTGCACAGCTAAGGTATTATTGAATTATTATATATGTTTTTAGTTTTAAACAGAATTATATTTAGAAGCTTAATGATGGAATCATTCTTGAAATACTACTTGATCTAGACTTTACAAATCATGGCTCTTACAAACGGGGAGAAATCAGGTTGATTGTGGAACCACAGGGGCTTTGTGGATGGCAGAAAGGAGAGAAGACAAGGATTTTTCTGGGTGAAAGAGCACTTGTGCCCTTGAGGGAAGTGGCTTTGGAAATAGCAGGGTGTCTTCCTCTGAGGTCATTCCTCAGCCAACTCCCCAGGGACACTACGAGTGGGTGCTAGGAGTGCAGCTAGAAGAGCAATGGGAAGGGTGGCTGTTCCACACTGTCTATGGGAGATGTTAGGACCATTATGCCAGGGGGTAGCACCAAGGGGCAAGGGCAAAAATACCACCTATGCAGCAGAGCAGCTTTGGCATAGTGTGTCACAGATCAAGGGTAATTCAAGAGGTGACCCATAAGAAGCAGCACTGGGGACAAGGGGAATGTGCCCACATGCCAGCTCATGGGCTCCTGACCAGCCACCAAGAGCCAGATCAGGACAGGAGACAATGTGGCTGACACAATGCTGTAGACAAAAGATTGGTCCAGGGACCCTTGGGAAGTGAGTGATAGCGAGGCAGACAAGAAGGTGTCTAATTCAACAATTCCTTCTATCACTCCATCTTCCCTGCTAAAGCTTCAAGGAGGTTTTCTTCTCCAAGACATCTATTCCCAGGAGCAATGAAGCTGACCTCCTCCCTTTCCTTGCAGAGTTGTCTGAGATGCCTAGGAAAACTGTTGATCTCTTTGTAACTCATAACAGTCCACGGAATGAATACAGGATTCCCAGTGCGTGTGTAATGACCCAGGCGAGCACTTTCTGAAGTTGCCTGGTTCT
>PVKH010046841.1:0-10359 GCA_004027955.1 Chaetophractus vellerosus | reverse complement strand
GATAGCCCAGTGGATAGGGCGCCGGCATACCACATGGGAGGCCCCGGGTTCGGTTCCCGGGGACCTCTCCTAGCGGGCAGACCGCCTTGAGAATGGCAAGCCGCCATGGGCAGGCCAGAGCCGCCGTGGGCAGGGCAAAAAGCTGCCACGGACAGGGCAAAAGCCGCCACGGGCAGGGCAGGTCGCCCGCGGATGGAGCGCAGCCAGCCACCCGCGAACTGAAAGCCGGCCGTGAACGGACACAGAGACCGCCCACAAGCGGGGAAAGCCACGCCTGCGCAGTGACCACTCTCGGCGCGTCCCCGCAGTGGGGGTGGGGGGGTGGGAAGGGGAGATATGTAATAAAATAAATAAATCTTTATTAAAAAAAATAAAAATAAAATAAAAATGGTAGGAGAGGGGAGCTCGTGTAGCTCAGTGGTTGCACCTGCTTCCCACGTAGGAGGATTGAACCTGAGACCTCCTTTTAAAAAAGAATGGTAGGAGAAGCTCATGGCGCCCTTGCTGGCCCCTCACCCACCCCTCCCCCCCTGCAGTGTAGACCCTGCCTACACTCCCATTGTGGGTCCCTGGCCCTGTTCCAGAGGGAGCAGAATATTCTCCATGTCATCCTGGGGTGCCTGATGTTGCCAGTCTATCCATTGGCATCTGAAAGAGGAGTCTTGTTTCTGGCTCAGGCCTCCCAAGGCAGGAGGAGCTTGCAGACAGCCAAAGCAGTGTAAGAAACAACAAAGTCAAAGCTGCCTAGGCCAAAGGATTACCTGCTTTTAGTCATACAATAAAGCATGTGGGAGGGAGAGAGAGTCTTCTTTCATAGGGAGTCCTGGGGAAGTTCACATTCCTTTACATGGGGAAGTTCACATTCCTTTAAATGGAGGAATTCCTTAGCAAGCACAAGCCCAGGACAAGACAGGCTAAATCCCAGAGTTAGCACTTAACAAATACTAAAATGTACAGTGTACAACAAAAGATTTAAGACAAAGAAATGGGAAATGATGGCCCATCCAAAGAAACAGGACAAAAACCTAGAAACCATCAACAAAGAAGCTAGACTTTGTACTTCCTGGACAAAGACTTAAAAAAAATATATGGTCCTTAATATGCTCAAGTAGATAAAGGAAAACACAGAGAAAGAACTAAAGGATATCAGGAAACAATGAAGAAATAATATGAGAATTTCAATAAAGAGATAGAAATTCTAAAAAGGAACCAAACAGAAATACTGGGGTTGAAGAAGACAATAACCAAAATGAAAAATTCCCTAGATGGTTTCTACAGTAGATTGTAGTTGGCAGAAGGAATCAGTAAACTAAAAGATAAGGCAGTTGAAATGATTCAGGCTAAGAGCAGAAAGGATAGTTTTGAAATCTGTATAGTAAATAGATAGCTGTGGTATAAGTGCAAAAATACCAAGTGTAATAAAACCACCAAAAAAAGCTAGGCAAAGTGTTTTACCTAGAATTTTTTAAAAGACTGAAACTGGTCCTCCTTGGGAATATTTGGTATAAGAAAGGCTTCCTAGGGAGCCTCGCAGATTGCTAACATACTCTGCTCCAAAGAGCCATAGCAAGTGCAGCTCCTACCACCCTTGAGCGGTAGACTGCCCTGAAGATTTACTGTTCTGATGAAATGAGAATTTCCAAATGACTGTAAAAGCTATTGGAAATATAGATATGAAGAATTGAAGTGACAAAGATTTTATTTATTTAATTTCTTCCTTTTTATCCTCTGATATTCTCATTTTAAGATAGAAGGAGGGGGTACTTTTTTCAGTATCTGGGTGCTGTTTTCCCCTGAACATCTCTTGCCTTCTTTGGAACCTCCTTCCTTTTCTACTGGCCTTTTAGATATGTGTCCTTCGGGGTTCTAGTCCCTTTTTATTCTGCTGCCATTCCAACTCAAGTGTACACTATTTCAAAACCAGACATTTTCTCTCTTCCCCAAATACATCATGTGCTTCCTCGTCCCACTGTTTGCAATGCCCTTTGTTTGCTTTTGTGTTTGGCAAACTCCTATTCATACTTGAAGATCCAGCTGAAATGTCAAATCTCCCCAACCATTTCTCTCCAGATGGGATAATCACCACCTCCCCCAAGCTCTGCTACATACTTTCTAATAAACCACTAATCACATTTTGCTTTTCATTTTACTTTTATTACTTTTTGTTTATGTATCTACTAAGTAGTGAGCTCCTTGAGGTCAGGGCCTATACCTCATTCGTCCTTGTTCCCCCAACAGCTCTGCATGTTCAGTAAACATTAGGAAAATAGCTGACCAGTGATCAGCATTTTTAAGTTAAGGAATTATGGTTATACCTTGATGAATGAATCTCTCCAGAATTAATACCCCCAAAAATGCATTAGCTGTGCTTAGGATTCAAATTGCAAGTCCTGAGAAGCAGTATTGGCATGTGGTAGTGTTTCTACAAAGCTTCACAGCTTTGCAGGACAAAAATATCTCAGTACACAATTTCTCTTTGTTCACTCACAGTTGAAAATCAACAGGGCTAACCTTTGGCAAAACTGTGAAGTCTGGAAAGTTGAGCTTCATTATCCAGGCTTCTTTTTTCACTTTTCCCCTTAGCAATGTCTATGTTTAGACATCCACTTTTTATCCTGTTCTGATTCTTTCTCTTCTATCAAATCTGACTACATTTTAAGAAGGAATGGGGGGTGCAGCTGTAGCCCAGTGGATAGGGCATCGGTTCACCACATGGGAGGCCCCGGGTTCGGTTCCTGGGGGCCTCTCCGAGCAGGCAGACCACCGTGGGCAGGGCAGAGCCGCAGTGGGCGGGGCAAAAAGCCACCACGGGCAGGGCAAAGCTGCCACAGGCAGGGCAAGTCACCCATGAGCAAAGCAGAGCCGCCCACGAGCGGGGCAAGCCGCCTGTGCAGTAAGCTGACTCAGCGCGTCGCCACAGCGGGGGGGAGACAAAGCAGACACAGAAGATCGCAAGAATGAACACAGCAAGAACAAGCAGAAAGGGGGGTATATGTAACCAAAAAAAAGAAGGAATGGGCTTAAGTCAATTTGGGCATTTAATTTTAAACCTTTCATTACTAAATGTGAAATGAAAGCTATTAGATTGCCTGTTCAGGATATTTGGGGTAGGCAGATTTTTTTCATGGGGAGAGGACAAGACATCCTTGGAATTATACCAATTTTAGGTTGGCCCCAAGCACAAAATTTTGTAGTCTTTTTAGTTTGCTAAGGGGTTGTTACCAGGGGAGCCATCTCTCCTGGGCCAAGTAGGCAGATCCTGGCCTAGCTGCATTTATTGGTGATCGATTCTGCAGATTTAAAATTGGCTGCTAAATGTGACCCACAGAAGTGGCCATGTTCCTTTGGGCAGGACCAGGGCCATCACTAGTCCATATGGGGCCTTTTGTGTAGATTATCTGTCAGAAAATTATGGTGATTTACAGATTTTGCTGAACAAGACCTCACTGCCATCTTCCAGAAAAGTATCGTCATAGTTATACAAACCTTTGATGTGGTTAATGTGAATGTTCCCCTTAAAAGCAGACACTGTTGCACACTGCAGACCAGGTGTTTTAGTTCGCTAAAGGCTGCCAAGGCAATTTACCAGAAATGGTTGGCTTTTACAATGGGGATTTATTAACTTACATGTTTACAATTCCCAGGCTGGGAAAAATGTCCAAATCAAGGCATCAGGAGAAGCTCACTCCCCAGAGACATGACTGCAGGTGATCCTGGACTTCTCTGTCACATGGGAAGACACATGGTGGCATCTGCCAGTCTCTGCCTTCTCCTCCAAGCTCCATTGCTTTTTAGCTTCTAGCTGTTCCTTCTGGGGTTTTCTCTCTTCTGGGTTTTGTTGATTTCAACTTCTTGCTCTTGTTTGTGGCTTTCTCTTTCAACTTCTGTGGGTTTCTCTCTGAGCTCCTGGGTGTTTTCTCTCTTGTCTCTCTGGCTTCCTCTCCCCATATTTATCCCATTTATAAAGGACTCCATTTAGAGGCCCATGCCCTGCTGAAGTGATCTAATCAAAAGATCTCACCTACAAATAGTTTCACACCCACAAGAATAGATTAGGTTCAAGAACATGATTTTCTGGGGGTACAAAGAGTCTGAAACTATATGCCAGACTAGCTTGAGTAGGAGCTGCACTCACCAGCTTGCTACAGGCCTACGTGTCCTTTTCTTACCAGCTTAAATTCTTAAAAGTTATTTGTAAGCACTGGAATTTTCAACCCTTCATCTGTGATTCCCTGAAATACTTCAGGACTAAGGAAAGATACCATGTGTTCTTTTATTAGGGAACAAGTGTCCATTGAGTACATTGAATCAGTACCTTCTAAATGGTCTGGGACTGTTAAATACTTTAATCAAAGATTTAACTTACCCCAGTAGGTAGTAACTAATTTAGACTTTGGGGTGATCAGGCTTTAAATATTCCCTTCTTAACTATTCTTAGTAGTTTGTCACATAGACCTTTCCTGACCACTCCTAGATGGAGTAGTAGAGCTTCTCTCCACCACCATTGCCCAGTTTCTTGCTATGCCATTACCTAGTTTTATTTATTCTTAGCACTTATCATTACATGGGACTATCTTAATCAACTAATTATTAATTATGGATTATCGCCTAGCATAGTGCCTACCACACAATACTGCTCGATAAAAATTTGTTGAATGAAGGGATGAATATTTTTCATAATCTTTTTAGCCTCTTTTGTTTTAGAGGCCATTTATCAAAAGTTAAGAGATTTTTTCCTTTGTTAAATTCTAACTTTTTTATTTGTTGAATTCTCATAAGGTGAATTAACTTTTATTTAATTTACAGGTCTCCCACTGTTCATTTTAAAATGTCAATTAAATCCTTTTCCTTTTAAGATTGTTTGTCTTTGACATGGCACATACTACATGTATTGTAGCTTGGACAAGGAATTAAAGATGCCATTACCTGTTGAAAATAAGGTTAATGCCATAGGATTACTATGATTCTTCCCCCCCCCCCCGCCACCCCCAAGGATCAATATTGTATACCATAATACTGAAGATGTCACTGTCCAAGCTTCATAAATTTATATAAACTCATTCATTCAGTAAACATTGAGCACCTATTATGTACCAGACTCTCAGGAATGTAAAGATGAGGAAGACACTTTTCCTACCATTGAGTTACTCACTGCAGATAATTTGTCCTTTGAGATGAAGAATTCTGGGTATTTTCAAAAAGAAAAATAATAGATCTGCTTCAGGAACTACAGCTAGATCTCTCCCTTTTAAGACTTTATCTCATGGTCCAAAACAGTGTGATCGTGTAAGAGACATGCACACTCTCCTGATGAGGCTACCATGAATGGAGGATATTCAAAATTAATTTCTAAAACTGTTGTTTACCAGTGATTTTTGGCACATACACACCAGTTTTGTATGGGGTAGGTGTGGTGCTGGCCAGATGCTATTGTTCCTAGAATTTCCAACACTACTTATGTCATTATATAGACTGTTGCATGGCATCCTGTGCTAGCTCATTAAGTCACTAAGCAGTTTGTGCTTCTATTTGTGTTATCGTCAGTGCATTTCAGAACTTTTTGTGTAATACAAACCTTAGATGTTCGTTTCCATGAAAAAGAAAAATTATCCTTCAAGATGAAAATAATTGATAGAATACAACACCATGACTTTTGTAGAAATAACCCCATGGGGGTTCTATATGGTGAATAAATAGCAAGTATACATTTTATACAATAACCTAATTAATAGAGATAATTGAAATTATTTCTTTCAAGGACACTTTGTTTTGAAAATTATCTCTTCATTTGGTACGCGAGTATTGTTTTTCGTCCTTGAAATCTAAGTTGTTTCTAATAGTTGAGTTTTCCAAACAGCTGTTATTATATTCCTTTTAAAAGTTTATAACTTTAACAAATTTCCAATTAGCTTTAATGAATGAAAGTCTCTCTAAAATGTTATGAATTGTGCATATGTCCATACCTCATATACTCATATCAAGTGTATTGAGAACATATTTTAGCTTTCTTTTTAACTTATTTTTTTATTATAAACACCTACTTTTGAACTTTGTGGTAGCTCAGCTAATGCCTTCTGGTAGTGTCAAGAAAAGTAGGGTTATTTACCCCCTCACAAAATGGCCCCAGATGATTATGCTTTGAGAATTCTTTTGCTTGCTTTATATGATTCTTAGCTCCTCTCTTATCAGCTATCATTTTGTCATATTGATTGTGTTATGTCTGTTGCAGCCCCACTCTTCCTTCTGATTTAGTGTTTTTAATTTCCTGTGAGCTAGAAAACCAGTTTAAAATGCCATTAGAATGAATAGTGTGTGTAAAAGAAAATAGTAGATTCTGAGGAAAGGTCTGATGAGCTCGCCTATGAGTCAAGTGCACAGAACTGTCATGTTTGGCCTTGTAATATCTGTTCTGGTTGTTGAGATGCCCATTTTTGCTTCTTCCCTGGTTTGGGTTAGGGCAGATGTCTTTGTATCTAATAAATCACAAAATAGAAAATCTGTAGAGACTTCCAGGGAAGATGTAGGAGTAGGGAGATCCAGGACTCAGTCCTTACACCAAAACAACAGTTAAACAGGCAGGAACTGTTTGAAACAACTATTTTAAAACTCACATACCCGGGAGAAGGAGCTTTGTCCCCAGGGAAACAGAGGGGACAACTAAACTCCTATAAACAAGGGAACTCCAAAGCAGCTAACAAGCAAAACCTGAGTATAAGATAGAGGCCCAGAAAGACAGGAAAAAACCAGCACAGTGTATTCTCCTTGGGCAGACCTTCCTGATAGGAGGGCTGAAGCTCAAGAAAATTTCTGTCTTATCTTCAACTGGTTACACTACTAGGAAACAGACATCCCAGGGAGTAAATCCCAGAGTTAACACTTTAATATGTACAGTGTGCAACAAAAGAGTTAAAGACAAAACAGTAAGTGATGACCCATTCACTGGAAAAGGATAAAAATACAGAAAACAACATCGAAGAAGATGAGAAGGTGGACATACCAAACAGATCCTTAAAAAATGATCTTAAAAATGCTTAAAGAGATGAAGGAAAATACAGAGAAAGAACTACAGGACATCAGGAAAACAATAAGTAAGCAATAGAAGAGTCTTAAGTAAAGAGATAGAAACTTTAAAAAGGAACCAAACAGAACTACTGGAATTGAAGACCACAATAACAGAAATGAAGAATGCCCAGTAGGGTTTCAAGGGCAGAGGGGAGCTGGCAGAAGAAAGAATCAGTGAACTTGAAGACAAGAAATGAGTCAGGCCAAGGAGCAAAAAATAAAAAGAAATATTCAAAGCAAAAATAGCCAGAGACAGCTACAAGACACCATCATTCACACCAATGTACATGTTATGGGAGTCCCAGAAGGAGAAGGAAAGCGAGAAAAGAAGCAGAAGGAATAGTTAAAGAAGTAGTGACAGAGAGCTTCCCAAACTTAGCAAAAGACATGAATATACACATCCAAGAAGCTCAGAGAACATCAAACAGGATAAACATGAAGAAGAATACACTTGGTCCTATGTTGATTATAATATCAAATGCAAAAAACAAGGAGAGACATTTATTGTAAATGAAAATAAAGTTTGAGAGATTCATATAGTAAAAAAAAAAATAGAGAATTCTGAAAGCTGCAAGAGAAAAGCAATGTATTTCGTGCAGGGGAATCACAATAAGAGTGAGTGCCAGTTTCTCATCAGGTGAAGGCCAATAACTGCCAGCCAAGAAGTTTATATCTAGCGAGACTCTCTTTCAGAAATGAGGGAGAGATTAAGACATCCTCAGATAAACAAAAGCTGATGGAGTACATCACCACTAGATCTAGCTCATAAGCAGTGCTAAAGGGATTTCTTCAGACTGAAAGGAAAGGACACTCAACCATGGTTCAAAGCAGCATAAAGAAATAAAGACCCACAGTAAAGCTAACCATTTGGTTACTTGTAAATGCCAATTGTATTGTATTGTTTGGTCTGTAACTCCACTTATTACTTCCAATACAGGTGCTAAAATGCAAATGCATAAAAAGTATGCTAAATCTAGGTTTTTTTACATACACTGTGTGGCAATTTGAGATCATTTTATGAATCCCAAAAGAGAAGGATTATGTTTGTAAAGTAATCTATTTCTCTGGGTGTGATACCCTTTGATTGCATTAAATTCAGCTGAGTTGTTTTTTTATTAGATTACCTGGTAAGATTAGGGCTTTGATTTGACTATGTCGGTGGGTGTGACTCAGGTTTAGTCCCTGTCCCCTTGCTGGATCTGATAATAAACAGACATACAGACAAACACAAAGGAAGAGAGAGAGCTCTGTCAATTTTTATCCTGCCGTATGACAGAAAGGAGCTCAAACTGCTAAGACCCAGGGGAAAGATGAGCCATTTTGCCTGATAGCCTACAACTGAAATCAAGAAGAGAACAAAACAGCCAAAACTGATATAGAAGGCTCAGAAAGAAACAAGCCGTATGCCAGGGGAGAGAGGAAGCCCTAAGAGACAAGCTCTATACCAACTTGCAGCTAAAATTGGGAAGAAAGCAGAGTAGCTGAGCCTGAGAGAGGAAACCCCAAAGGGGAAGGCTGAAACCTTACAGAGATCAGTGGCCATCTTGCTTCCCCACGTGGCAACACACTGAGATCAACAGTAGCTGACTTTGATAAGAAAGCATCTCTGTTGGTGCCTTGATTTGGCCTTGGAACTGTAAGCTTTTACCCCAAATAAACCCTCTTTATAAAATCCCATCAGATTTCTGGTATTTTGCATTAGCACCCCTTTGGTGGACTAATACACACTGTATAAAGATATAAGTAACAAGTACCAAAAAAAATGGTGGAGGGACAGAAGGGTATAGGAAAGTATATGTGCATGCTATTGAAGTAATATTGGTATCCAACCAAATATAATTGTTATGTATTTAGGATGTTAAATTTTAACCCTGAGGTAAATACAAGGAAAACAGATAAATAATATATCCATATAGAAATGAGAAGGTACTCAATACAGTACAACACAAGAAAGCAAATATGCAAGTAGGTTTTTAATTGTTAATGTTTAACTGGAGAGAGAGAGAGAGAGACAAAGAGACAAAAGAGGTTTAAGACTTACAAAGTAATGACTTTAAATGTAAATGGATTAAATTCTCCAGTCAAAAGGCAGAGATAGGCAGAATGGATAAAAAAGCATGACCCAACTATTTGCTATCAGCAAAGGCATACAAATAGGTTGAAGGTGAAAGGCTGGGAAAAAATATATACCATGCAAGTAGTAACCAAAGAGAGCTGGGGTGGCTATACTAATATCGGATAAAGTTGACTTTTAAGTCAAAAGCAGTTACAAGGTACAGACATGGTCATTACATTCTGATAAAGGGGACAATTCAACAGGAAGATGTAACAATTATAAATACATATGCACCTAACAGCAGAGCCTTAAAATATCTGAAGCAAATACTGACAGATTTGAAGGGAGAAATTGAATGGGTCTGCATTAAACGTAGGAGACTTTGACACACTCTCTCAATAATGGATAGAACATCTAGTCAGAAGATCAATAAGGAAATACAGAACTTGAATGGTACACTAAACCAACTAGACCTAGCAGACATATTTGAAACACTGCACCCAAAGAAAATAATACACATTCTTTTGAGTACACATGGATCATTCTCCAGTTAGAAAATATGTAGGAACACAACACAAGTCTCAATAAATTCAGAAGTATTGAAATCATACAATTTATATTCCCCAACCACAATGGAATGAAGCTAGAAATCAATAACAGAGGGAGGAAGGGAAAATTCACAGATATGTGGAAATTAAACAACATCCTCCTAAACAATCAGTGAGTTAGAGAGAAAATCAGAGTGAAAGTAGGAAATATCTAGAGGAGAATGAAAATGAAAATGAAAATAAAGGGGCTGGCTGTAGCCCAGTGGATAGGGCATCAGTACACCACATGGGAGGCCCCGGGTTTGGTTCCAGGGGACCTCTCCGAGCGGGCAGACCACCTGAGCAGGGCAAAAAGCTGCCACGGGCAGGGTGAGCCGCCTGCGAACAGAGCAATAGCCACCTGTGAACGTAGCAAAAGCCGCCCGGGAACAGAAGCAGAGCCTCCCACAAGCGGGGCAAGCCGCCTGCTCAGTGAGCTGACTCGGCGTGTCGCTGCATTGGGGGGAGACAAAGCAGACAGAGAAGAACACAAAAAATGAACACACAGCAAGAGCAAGCAGAAAGGGGAGGGATGTGTAACCAAAAAAAGTTCTAAAAAAAGAAGATGAAAATAAAACATACCAAAATTTATAAGATACAGTGAAGGCAGTGCTAAGAGGGAAATTTATAGCTCTAAATGCTTAAATTAAAAAA
>PVKH010046840.1:0-10357 GCA_004027955.1 Chaetophractus vellerosus | reverse complement strand
TCTTTATGATCTTGGCTCTTATATTTAGATCTTTGATCCATCTTGAGTTGATTTTTGTAAAAGGTGTGAGATGATGTTCCTCTCTCATTCTTTTGGATATGGATATCCAGTTCTCCAAGCACCATTTGTTGAAGAGGCCATTCTTTCCCAGTTGAGTGGGCTTGGTGGCCTTGTTGAATATCAGATGACTGTATATGCAAGGACCTATATCAGAACTCTCAACTCAGTTCCATTGGTCAGTATGTCTATCCTTGTGCCAATACCATGCAGTTTTGACCACTGTAGCTTTGTAATATGTTTTAAAGTCAGGTAGTGTGATTCCTCTGATTTCATTTTTCTTTTTCAATATGTCTTTGGCTATTTGAGGCCTCTTGCCCTTCCAAATAAATTTCATAGTTAGTTTTTCCAACTCAGTAAAAAAATGCTGTGTTGATTTTTATTGGTATTGCATTAAATCTGTATAATAGTTTGGGTAGGATAGACATTTTATTTTTTTTTTAAAGATTTATTTTTTATTTTCTGCTTTTTGTCTCCCCCCGCCCCCTGCTGTGGTGATATGCCGAGTCAGCTCTACCAGTGAGCGGTGGCCTTGCCCACTCGCGGGCAGCCTGCCCCACTCGCGGGTGGCTCTGCCCTGCCTGTGGGCGGCTCCACTCTGCTTGCAGGTGGCACTGCTCTGCCCATGGTGGCTTTGCCCTGCCCGTGGTGGCTTTGCCCTGCCCATGGAGGCCTTTGCCCTGCCCACGGTGGCTCTGCCCCGCCCACGGTGGCTTTTGCCTTCCCAAGCGGTGCACCCACCCGGAGAGGCCCCGGGGACCGAACCCAGGGCTTCCCATGTGGTAAACGGGCGCCCCATCCACTGGGCTATACAGCCGGTCCCAGGATAGACATCTTAATGATATTTAGTTTTCCTATCCATGAACAGGGAATATTCTTCCATTTATTTAAGTCTTCTTTGATTTCCTTTAAAAGTGCTATGTAGTTTTCTGTGTATAAGTCATTTATATCTTTAGTTTCAACTTATTCCTAGGTATTTGATTTTTTTTAGTTTTATCGTGACTTTCACTGTTGCCTATTTTACTCAAGTAAAGATTTTCCATTAGAAAAGAACTGTGAATAGTTTTCCAGAAAACGTAAATTCCCATGCAGTCATTTAACTTGATCCTAGAGATCAAGAAGCGATTGCATAAAATTTGCAAGTATAGTCCACATTACAGTATTTATAGTAGTTACTGACATGCCTATCTCATATGTCCTGAGAATATTCACATAAGTAGTGAATTTTTAAAGTGAATGTAGAAATTACATTTAAAAATCTGACTTTCTGCTTTCAAAGAAAATGTAGCAGAAACAAATATGCAACATACCCTAGGCTTTCAAAGCCCTTAGAATCTATTTAGATTTAGGCTATAAATATACAAGTACCTTTTGCAGTGGCATCATTTACTCATGTGTGCACTCAATTTTTTATTCATTCAGCACATATTTTTTTAAAAAGGAACTTTACTCCAGGAATTATTCTAATTAATTTCTTAGGTTCATTTCAGTCTTTATTATATTGTTACGACAGGTCAAGCCTCTTCTGGATTTTAGTAGTTGCTCCTGAAACATGAAAATATTTGGCTGTCCAGAAATGATCTGATGAATTCAATACCTGTATTGACATATTGAAAATACATATTATTTGTCTCAGTGTTAAAGATATTTTAAAACAAAACAAGCTTTGTTGAAACCTAGATGTAGTCTATGAGTTCATAATGGAAATACAAATTTGAGGATAGGAAGGAAAATTTGTCTTCAAGCAAGCAGTAGTTTGTAATAATTCTGTGGCAAACAAGGACCCCCTTCTTCAAAATATAGCCTCAAATATTACTTTGAAAGGTATGCATTCTGCCATCTTGTCAGTAGGTTTACAAGGTATTTGCATGATGACAAACAATATTTTGGCCAATATTTCTGTTCCTACATCCCCCAGTTTCTTGGTTGGGAGCTAGGGAATGCTGTATTTATATTCAAAGTAGACAGGAAAGTTTCTTGCATATCCCGAACACCAATGAAAGATCCTGAGTTGACCCTGCAGAGTGTGCTCTGGGGAGAGAAATGATTGTCAGACCACAGGCAAAATACATCTGAATTTAGCACTTGAGGCAGATGCTGAAGGAACTATTTTTATTAGAGACTCTGAAACCAA
Organism: Chaetophractus vellerosus; assembly: GCA_004027955.1. Classification (NCBI taxonomy): domain Eukaryota; kingdom Metazoa; phylum Chordata; class Mammalia; order Cingulata; family Chlamyphoridae; genus Chaetophractus; species Chaetophractus vellerosus. Next base: position 8,166 of record PVKH010046840.1, on the reverse strand, counting down.
CACTATTTATAAAGTCCTGTGCTTTAGGGCAAAGGGGACAAAATAGGACCCCTAATTAGGTAGAGAGGGGCAGGGGAAATTGAGTGGCTCTGACACACTGAGGGCTGTAGATAATATATCAGGGCATCAGTGGGAAGGCAAGAGTTGACTAATCCAGCTATTTTAGCCATTGTAATCCTCTCTGAGACTGTTACAATGAAGAGGTTGGTAGATGAGGTCAACAGTGTTTTCAAACATTTTTATTTAGTAATCTCAGTGCCCTTTTTACTATGTACACAGATACATAATAATAAAAGTAGAGGTGCTATGTATTGAAATGGGGAGATTTGGGAGCTGCCTGCTTAGTTTACCAGGCATATGCATTTTTTACAGTTCCTCCAGTGATTCCAAAGTCGAGAACCTCTGTCTTAGAGCAGTGCTTCTCAAACTTTAATGTACCCACCAATCACCTGGGGATCTAGGATTCTGATTTAGTAGGTCTGGGGTGAGGCCTTAGTTTCTACAGATTTAACAGTCTTCCAGGTGATATTGCAGGTAAGAAAACCACACTTTGAAAAGCAAGGTCTTGGAGCACTGGTTCTCAAACTTTAGTATGCATCAAAATTTCTGGGAGGGCTTCTTAAAACACTGATTGCTGTGACCTCATCCAGATTTTCTCATTCAGTATGTCCAGGGTGGAGTGTGATAGTTTTCATTTCTAACAAGTTCCCAGGTGATGCAGATATAGGCATGATACTGGAGAGCAGTGGTTGTCAACGCTGGTCACACCTGCCAAACTTATAAAACATATTCAGGGGACCCCCCCCCCCACTGCCCAGCCAAGGCTTCTGTTTGAAACCTCCCTGGGTGATTCTAATGTGTAGTCAGGCTTGAAAACCGTAGCTATAAGGCCTTATGAGTCGGGTAGGATTTCAGATTTTATCCTAAAGATAATATATTACAGTTGTCCCTGCTTTTAGAAATAATTCATGACTGGAATGAAGGTATTTGAAAGCAAATCACTAATGAAATCCTGCTCACTGAACCATTTGCCTTCATCTGGACAGGGGAATGAATACTACCTTCATTCTCTCTTTTATTACAAATGAGCAAGATTCAGGAAGGCTAAACAGACAAATTTTCAATTCTTGTAGAAAACTGCATTAAACATATTGGTTAATTTTGAAATCTACTCATGCCAAACTAGCTGTGTAGTTTTGCTCCCACTTTCTATTAACTTTGGTCTGTTCCATTATGGGTTATGTGGCAGAGACTAATTACTGGGAGCCTGTAATTTGAAGTGACAGGTAACTGAAGTTTGGGTTGTCTATGAATATCTCTGTAATGTATAATGCATTATTAAATACTAATTACTTAAAACACAAATGAAGCCAAATGAAGTCAGCTCCAGTAGTCAGTAGTTAATAATAAAATTGAAGCTACAGCTAATTAACATGGGTCCAAAAGAGCTCATTTCAAGCTGGTCTGCAAAAATTATGTTTTGTCATGTGATGTTAATTATGATATGTGAATATGCTTAATTTTTTGATCAATCAGTAGAACACAAGCTCTAAATCTAAAAAAGGAAGAAAATGATCTATCCTGCACTTGCATTAATATTTAATCTTCCTTAGTGATTAGATACTCTGAGATTGCCAACCCAAACCTCAGTGGAAATGGTGCCTCTTTTAAAAGAATATTCAATTGAATTTTAATTTCAAATGAAATGTTAATGTTTTATAAAATTTGATCACATTTTTTTCTAAATGGGAAAAAACTTCTCATTAGAACAATGGGATCCAGCCAACCAATCATTTATATTCACATATGGAATTTCCTTCCTACTTTTTGCTCCCTAAGTTGTATATCTGAAGCTTTCATCTTGCAGTAGCATTGCTTATGATGATGGATCTTGTAAAAGAGCATGTACAGATTTCTAAAAGAATGATTGAAGTAACAGGTATTGGTAAACTTGCCTCTGTCAATTGAGGAAAAGACCCAGAAATTTGCAGTGCACATTTCTCCAGCATAAATATGCCATACTGCTCTGAAAAGAGCAGCTCTAAATTTCTTGGCCACCCATGTAGAACTTGGGTCTTTGGGAGCAAAATCCTTTCCTACCCCATTAAAATCCTTGTGTGGGTTTTAGAACCGTAACTTCTGGCATTTAGTTTTCTTACTATATGCATAAGGATTCATAAATATAGCATAAATAGAAACTGCAGATCGTTCCAATCACAGCTCCTTCTCACTGACTCTCCAAAAAAATATAAATTCTCTTACTAGACAAAACTTCCTTTTGAAAACCTGGCAAAGAACAAGGTTTTCAAAAGGTCACATGGCCAAGAAGGATTCATCATTGGGTTTTACTCCAGGTACCATTTGGTCCAGTTGATCATTCATTTAAACTCCTCCTGTAAAACACTTTTTTTCACTTGACATCCAGGAATCACATTCTCCTGATTTTTCTTCTACTTGCCACCCTTTTCCATATAGTCACCCCTGTTGGTTCCTCCACATCTTTTCTATTTATATTCCCTCTGTTGTTGAGCTCATCAAGTCTCCTAGGCATAAATGCCATAAATAAGCTTATGACTCAGCCTAGACCTTTAACTCCAGACTTATATGCCAGTTGCCTGTCCTACATCCCTACCCTGGATGCCTAATAGGCATCTCAAACTTAACATGTCCAAACTCAAATTCCTGATCTTCCCTCTTACTTCCATTGTCTTCTCTATCTCAACACCTCCACTGCTACCACCTGGTCCAGCCTTCATATCTCTTGCCTGGATCAAGAAATAGCCTTCTATCTGGACTCATGGGTCCTTTCTTGCTTTGCATCAGTTTAATCTCATGAGAGCATTCCTTTAGGGTCTCTGCACAATTCAGCTCCTCAGTGCCCCTCTATTTCTTCTTCTACTCTCCTCATACTCATTCTGCTCCAGCCTAACTGGCCTCCTTGCTATTCCTTGAGATTCCCAGGGCCCACCTCAGGGCTTCATACTTGTTTTTTTCTGTCTGAACCACTCATCCTTTAGATATGTGCTTGGCTTGTTCTCTCACCTCCTTCAGATCTTTACTAAAATGCCACCTTTCCAGTGAGGACTTCCCTGTATAGCTATTTAAAATTCTTACTGTCTTGCCCAATACACCTTATTCCCCTTTCTTGATTTAGTTTTCATCTTCTAACATATTATTTGCTCATTGATTTTGTTTATTATTTATCTACTTCCATTAGACTATAGGCTACATGAGGGTAGGCAGGTATTTCTGACTATTTTGTGCACAGCTTCTTCCATTCCCAGTGCCCAAAAGAGCACTTAGCCCTTGCTAGGCACCTGCAATGCAATCCTGATTCTGCCTGGAGTTACTGCAGAAGACTTCACAGGTTAAGGGCATGGTCCTCCACGAGATGACCTCCACTTCATACACAAGTTCAAGTGTTGCCAAGGCCACCCTCAGTTCTGACAAGCTGCCTATAAATTCAGGGTTCCCAACTACCCTTTCAGGTTCTAGTGTATCTCACAGAATTCAGTTTTATTATAGAAAAAAGGATACAAATAGGGAGGGAAAATAAGAGACTTCAATAAGGTCTTGAAGCATCCCCAAACACGAAGTTCCCATTGTCCTCTCCCTCTGGAGTCTGATCACTTCACCTCCTAGTATAGCAATGTGTATTATCACCCAGGAAAGCTTACCTGGGCTTGGGTGTCCAGGTTTCTTATTGGGGTTTCATTATGTTGGTATGATGAATTGAGTCAATGCCCATATGGTTGAACTCTATCTCCAGCCTCCTCCCCTCCCAAGAGATCAGGCTATTACATGGCTCAAAGTCTTAACTCTCTATTCACCTGGTTGGTCATTCTGACATGGCCAGTACCCATGGTTTGCTCACCTTGAGTCATCATGTTAGCATAAATCATCAGGTGTGGTGGTCGTGGGGGGGGCACCATGAACAACAAAGACACTCCTATCACTGAGGAAATTCCAAGTGTTTGCTGGGGAAGTCATAGACATGCCTAGTGGCCACCACCCAGCCTCAGTGGACATCTCCCAGACCTCACTTACCTCTTCTCCCTCTTTTCTGTTGTGTGCAGATGTTTCAATCCGTTTCTGTTCAGCAGCCAAGGGAGACCTTAGATTTAATGGAATGACCTGACCAAACCTTAAACCCAAAACTGAAACTGGGAACAAGTAGCCCCAGCTACTTATCAGGGCAAGAACTCTCAGTGGCAGGGCCCATTCCCCATGGGGTTGTATAAATACTCTGCCCTCAGGCAGAACAGACTTGTCTCTCCTCTCTAAGGCAAACCGGGATGGGCTGAGCTGCCAGACTCTGATGCAAGCATTTGGCCTCTCCAGCAGGCCAGCCATGATGGGATCTCTTTCCCTGCTCTTTTGGACCCTTTGTGCTATGTGAGTAATAAAGAGGTTATTTGCTGAAAGTTTCTGTTTTGCCTGAGACTGTTCTCATGGCATACCATATAGCAACTTGATCCATAGTGTTTAGTTGAGAGTTTGCCTCCCCCAGACACTGAGACAAAGACCAGACCTATCTTGGGGGGGGGAGGGGCAAATTACTTACCATATAGACCCTATAATATTTGTTGAATAAATCAATGACTGTATCTCTACAAAGTATTCTTCTGAACACTTGAGCAGTGGGTGGATATAGAATGGCTCCTCAACATACTCTTTCTCCCTATTTCTCATTGCCTTTTTGATATAAAGGTCAGGTTTCCATATTCTATTTCTTTCATTCAATAAATACTTATTGAGTGATGGCTATATGCCAGACTGAGAGCTAGATGCTGGATAATACACTAATGAAATATTGTCTCTGGAGCTTGCAATATGGTTATTGGATAAAGACACTGGATGACTAACAACACAAATATAGATAAGATTATAAATTGTGGTTAATGTTAGAAAAAGCAGAAACAGAATAGGGTGAGAAAGAAAAACAGTAGGAAGGGGTACATACTTTAGATGGGGTGCGCAGGGAAGGCTACCCTAAGGAGGTGAGGTGTGAAAGACAAGAACCAGTCAAGCAAAAGTAAGGAGTGGGGGAGGGGTGTTTCAGGGAAAGGAAACAGGATATATGAAGGCTCTCAGGGAGTAGAGGGCATGGTACACTTGAGACAGGCAGTTTCTGTAGGTTGTTCAGAGCTGTGTAATAGTTGAGAGTTTGGAGGTCTAGAGCCAGACTACCTGGGATCAAATCCTGGCTTCTCCTCTTAATAGTTCATAATATTTGACAGGTTACTTATTGCTTCTGTGCCTTAGTTTCCTCATCTGTAAAGTGGGGATAATTATGGTGCCTACCTTATATGGTTGTTGTGTAATCAAATGTCATTGCATGCAAAGTTCTAAGAACAGTATCTGCAATGTACTATATATTTTTATATAAATTTCAGAATTGCTCCTGAATCCAACTACTTGTCATCACACCTAGAACTCCCACCCTGGTCCAAGTCATCACCATTTCTTGTCCTACTCCTAAAACTGGATCCTGTTTAGGGTTAGGTATATACTCTTTTTAAAAGAAATTTAATCATGTCATCACCTGTTCAAGACTTTATAGATTTTAAGTAAAATACACTTAGAATAAAACACTAAGCTTCTTCCATGGCCTTCAAGACCCTCTGTGATTTGGCTCTTACTTGCCACTCTGAACTCATTTTCTACCAGGTTCCATTTACCCACTATGCTTTTCTGTTTCAATCTCATTCTGATCTTGTGGCTTTTATATGTAATGTTTTCTAATTCTGAAATATTCTTTCTCTAGTTCTCCACTCCTCATTATTCAGGTCTCTGCATGAATGTCCTCTTTTGGAAGGACTTTCATGTTTATCATATTTTAACAGACACACACATTCACCTCAGTTTTTTTCTATAAACCATTTACCATACTTTATTTTTTATCTGACACTATTTATCAACTGAAATTATATTACCTATTTCTTTTTTTAATTGTTTCTTGTTTGTCTCCTCTACTAGCTCTGAGTGTCTGTGACTGAGTAACATACTAGGAGCTCAATAAATATTTCTTGAATAAATGGTTTCTTTTACATGTTCTGAAAAGTGAAAGATGAATTGATTGCAGATATTTTCCTGGAGATTATCAGCTATTTCAACTTTTCAGCTATCTAGATGGGAAGACATCTTTTTAGTTGCCTCATTTGTTTCCCCCCTATCAGGGATTGTTGCCCAGCACTGTCTGTTGTTCAATATGTGAAAGCCATTATTTTATATATTATGTCTATTTTTTTAGTTATTGGAGGAAGAAGGTAAATCTAGTCCCCATTACCCTATACTGGCTGGTAGTAAATAATTCCACAGATATGATTTTTATGACGCCAAATGGTTGTTCCTATTTTATAAAGACTTCTTACAGATAATGTCTCACATACAGGCAATTCAAGTATGGTTCCATTTCTCCATTTGTCTCCTTAATACCTAAATCAATATGCTACTATTTTGGGTTATTGAATGATATATGATATTATATCATATATGCATGAATGATGCATGATATTGGAAGATATATGACACAAATTTCGAGGGCTTTATGTAGTATTTCCTCTTTTCTTAGGATTAATTTATATTATTTCAGGTCTTATGGGTTGAAGAAAAAGTAGTATGACCAAGACAGATCTTAGGGTAGATGTTTCTAGAAGATCAAAATCCTAGAGATGTGACCTATGACCCTACATGTATCTTTGAATAATTCTTGCTTTTCACTATACCAGATTGGTTGTTTCAAATATATGAATAGTAGGCAAGGCTGATCACTAGGTGAAGATCTGCAAGAATTCAATTGTTCTAAGAGTCAACATGTGCTTTTTGTTATAAGAAGTTTTTTTTTTTCTTTTTCCTTTCCTGGAAATATATTTAAATGCTAAAATTTAATTGACATGAAAATTTATTCAATAGATCTATACTTGGAAATTTGTAATATTTGGTTCAAAAGAATAAGAAATGTTTCTATAGAAAATCAGGCTTCTATTACATTGATTTCTATGCAGAATATTTCAACTTAAATATCCTGGGATTGCCTCCCTACAAACTGAGAAGTGGATAATTACATGTGAATTCATCTACTAACACTCATGCATCCCCTTTTCATTTAGAACAAAACCATTTTTCTTCATCAGTTGAAATGCTGAAAATGAATGATTTTAATATAGCATAGAAAATTCTTTGTCACTTAATCCTTTGTATAATGAAAGAGAAGCACATAAAGAACTTTGAAAAAGACTTTGCTGTTGGTAATTGTTCTGATATTTGGTGCTAATAGAACATCTTCCGCATCCAGTCCTGGTCTGGAGCCAGAAGTTGTATATGGATACTTTTAATCTATTATAATTATATTTATAGAAGTAAAACATGCAAAATATAATGATGTCCTAGAAGGGGGACAAAATTACTTTTGGCTGAACAACCAGTTCTAGTGCAAATAGGGGATATCAATCAGTGATTTTTTTTTAATAGTGTAACTTGAGTTTTAGCTGTAAATAGAATTTTAAAAGTTAATATTCCACATGACTAGGTTAACCCTAATAGCCTGACATCGTTATCTAGCTTTGAGATGATAACTTAGATCAAATGCTTTGCTGAAGCACTTTGGTTAATGAATTTGACTTGTGAAAATATTATTCAACAATAATCTCTGGGGTACCCTTGCTATTCATTGGGTGGGAATGAAAAGGAGGATTAATAAAAGGGAGGAGGGGAAAAATGATTTTCCTAGTTACTCTTATCTAGACCAGTCCCAAACTGAATGGATCATAGGTCTTAGTTGCACTAAAAATATCTTTTGTACACTGGGACAAAATGTGACAGATCATTCATTCATTCAGCAAATGAATATTAAGGATAAATTATGTTTCAGGTACTCTTCTAAGCATTTTGGATATATCAGGAGGAAAACAAAGAAAAATCCCCATGATTCCTTCACTGGAGGCATGCAGACAATAAAAATAAACAAAATAATATGTATATAACAAAATAGAGAAAGTGTTCACTACCTTGGGAAAGATAATAGGTAGTGGGATGAGGGCAGGCTAGTTGAATGCAGTATCATTCATGTCTGGGTAGGCCTCATGGAAAAAGTCAGAGTTTAGCAAAAACTTGAAGGAGTTTAGGTATTTAGTCAAAATGGTATCTGGGGAAATAGTGTTTCAG
>PVKH010046839.1:0-10363 GCA_004027955.1 Chaetophractus vellerosus | reverse complement strand
ATAAAATAAATAAATCTTTAAAAAAAATAAATAAATAAATAAATAAATAAATAAATAAATAAATAAATCTTAAAAAAAAAACTACATTTTAAATTAAGTTCAGAAAAAAAGAAAAAGTATACCTGCTTCTTGTGGACTTTGGTTTCTTGAGATGTTGAAATCCGAATCTAAGATTGCCTTAAAAAAGCCACACTGGGGGAGTGGATGTAGCTCAGTGGTTGAGCACCTGCTTCCCATGTACGAGGTCCTGGGTTCAATCCCCTGTAACTCCTAAAAAATTTTTTTTAAATAAAATAAAATAGCCATGTTGAATATTATGTCACTTTTTATTCTTGAAACGTTAAGGATGATAGTATGCAAGATGGGGCCTATACTTTGCCATAAGTACCTTCACATCAAAAAGAGTGACATACTGATTCTTAATGATATTATAGAATTATTACTGTTCCAATCATTTCATCTTTGATTTCAAGGAAAAGAAATACTGCATTGAGTTTTAAAATTAATCTGGTCCCCAGACCCTCCAAATAATATGTGGATAGAAGTGTATTACAATATAATTTGTTCCCTTTATAATCCTCTATTTTATTTTATGTATTTAAAAACAATATTCTGAGAAGAGGTCCATAGGCTTCACTGGACTGCCAAAAGAGTCCATGGGATGTACACGTACAAAAACAATTAAGAGCCTCAGTATTATAGTAATTTTATTTTACTTGTAACAACTTTTTATGAGGAGGAATGTCTTTAGCTTACATGTTACCTAATTCTAAGTGAGCCTTTTAGTTTTGCACAATGGTTGAGGTTATTCAAACTAGGTAAGCAGTAACGTGGACAGCATGTTGATGAGAAATAACAAACCAATAGAGCAAATATAGTTTACCAGATTAAGTAAACAAATATAGTTCTCTGCAACAAAATCCTAATAAATGTAGCTTTCCCTAATAAACACTAAGAGCCTCAAGCAGATGTGACTCAAGCAGCTGAGTGCCTGCTTCCCCATATGGGAGGCCCCAGATTCAGTTCCCGGTGCCTCCTAGAAAAAACAAAAACAAACAACAAGCAAAAACAAATGAAAAAACCAACTCAGGGGAGCTGATGTGGCTCAGTGGTTGAACACCAGCTTCCCACATGCGAAGTCCCGGGTTTGATTCCCAGTCCCTGGTACTTTAAAAAAAAAAAAAAAAAAAAACTTTCAATATTACAGAAAAGCTCTTTGTGCTTTTGGTAAACAGACTTAGTCAAAAACTCAACTTTCTGATGGTAAAACATAGAGTAAGTATAGATTTAACTTAATCATGTTAACTAAGTATATGCTATTCATTTATCTTCTTATATATCTAAATCTAATGGAGCGGGGTGTAGCTCAGTGGTTGAGTCCCTGCTTTGCATGTACAAGGTCCCAGGTTCAATCCCTGGTACCTCCTAAAACAATAAATAAATAAAAATAAAATTTTATAAAAGGGGGAGTGTCTGTAGCTCACTGGTTGAGTATGTATGAGGTCCTGGGTTCAATCTCCAGTATCTCCTTTAAAAAATAAATAAATAAATAAAAATCTAGTTAGGCCTATGCTTTATACTATCAATAGCTTTTTAGTGTCTTCATTTTTCTTAAGGTTTCTGTTAAACTTGTGATATCTGATTTTAACTTCCATTTTATTCAAGGCTGAATCCAATATATTTGAGGCAGGTAATTTATTTCCACATTTGCATTTAAGGTCATCTTATTAAGGTTTTCTTTCAAAGAATTTCAGAAGTTCTCAGCTAGAAAATTTCTTTCTTAACCTGAATATGTTAATCCAGGAGTTGACAAACTTTTTCTATAAAGAGCCAGATAGTAAATATTTTTAGCTTCTCGGGCCACATGGTCTCTATCTCAACTATTCAACTCTGCATTGTAGCACCACAATAGCAGCCATAGACAAGATCTAAAAAATTGAATGTGGCTGTGTTCCAGTAAAACTTTATTTACAAAAATAGATGGGTAGATTTGGTCTGCAGGCAGTAGTTTGGGTTAACCAAATATAAAATATAATATGAAACATAGTACAAATGCTTTGTTTCTTTTTTTTTTTTTACTTTATTTTTTTACTTTATTTTTTTAATTAATTAATTTTTTTTAAAAAGATACATTGATTACATAAATGTTACACAAAAATTTTAGGGGTACCCATATGCCCCACCTCCCACAACCTCCCACATATACATTCTTCATTAGTGTGGCACATCACCTGCAATAGATATACACATTTTGGGGCTTGATTTATTTCCATTTTTTACTAGTTTTCATATATTTTTAGCCTAACATATATTATCTTAGTCTGGACTGTTAATATTTACATCTGCTATCAGTTTTTACTAGCCAAAACAATCAATGTGGAGGTGGTAGATAAAAGGTAATTTGAAATACTTATTTAATTACTGTATAGGAATAGGTATTCATTGATTCAGCACTATGAGTAAAGTTTATACTTCCTTTATGAAAGGAAATCTGTGTCATGTACACATTTTATTTGTATATCTAATTCTGTGTTTCCATTCTTAAGCACTTAACTTTCCTTGCATTCTGACTCTGTCGTTCCTTCCAATTGAACAGTCTTTTCTTCTTTTACCCAGTCATTTTTCTTTCCCCTTAGCAACCAGACTGCTTGGATAGGTATCTTACTTTTCATGATATAAAATTCAGCTCATTAAACCTTATCCTTTACAGAATGGTTTCCTAAACATCTTTTAGATAGCATCTTCCCCCATTTTGAGGACACAAAATGAGAGCAAGCAGTGGGACTTTGTATTCCATACTTCATTAACAATATCTTATTTCTGTTTGGGTAAGGCATAGGAGAGAAGCATAGGGATATCCTTTTCATGTCTTATGAAATTGTTGTTATTCAGTATTGAAATCTATTCAAATCACTCACCTAAGACTTACTGTCAAAATCTGATAACTTATTATCCAAATCCCAAGGATCTTGTCCTAGTTCTTGTCTTATTTGATTCTTTTTAATTCAATGCTATCACCTAGCCTGTCTTCAAAATTTATTAATCCTAGGGCATGGTTCTCTTTCCTTGCATTCAATTTGCTCTTTCAGTATCTATCTCAGAAAAACCTTTTTTCTTCTTTTTCCAGTTACTAATCATGGGATGATTCTCTTTGCCCTCTAAACTATCTTTCTAAGGGAGTTTTCCAGTTTTCTTCTGCATTTTAATAAATATTTAAACCTGAATCCAATGTTTTGATTCTCTTCCTAATTTAATCCTAAAAATCACCACCTGGATGGATGGTCACTACCTCCTCAAACTGAAAATTATGAAAACACAGTTTCTTACATTTTATTTTCAGAGTCCTCACCTTTCATGTTAGTTTATGCATCTTCTTTCACCTCTAAAATCAAAACAGTAATTTATTTGACTTCTTGATGCTACGTAATCTACTTTGTATTATTTGTATTATTTCGTGTCCCCTTTTCAGCTCAGTAACTTGCTAAAAATAGCATTCATTTATCTTTCCACTGCCAAATCCCTTTACTAAGCCTTATTTATTGCATAACAGGATTACTATATATTTCTTCAAGACTTCTACATCTTCACTTTCTATCCTTTAGTCATATATAAAATCTGAATTTAAGTTTTTTAATGTGAAATTTGTTTTCTCTTATCATTGATGTCAACTCTTATGCACATCCTTATCAAATTTCTTACCATTAAATATTGTAGTTTCCCTTAAGTTTTCCCATATTCACCAAAATTTGTTCTTGTACAACTATTTATATGTCTTTTCTTTGAGCTTTAATGAAGTCAGCATTATTATTGTTCTCTTTAGGCACATTGAGCCTTCAACCAAGCAATCCTACATATATAGAACAGTTTGACTTCACTTCTTTATTTTTTCCAGGAGAACCAGAACATAATGGGTACAGCCAAAATAAACTATGGGTATTTGACTAAGCATGAATAGCTGTATATACCACAGTAAATTTCATTCATTCAACAAATATTTATTGAGTACCTACCATGTGCTAGCAAGTAATATAGACAGTAGAAATATAGCAGTGAACAATATTAAGTAGTATTGGATAGTATGGAACAAGTCTGGGAAATACTTTACTGTATAGCTACCAGAGAGTCAGGCCGTTCTATAGAGTTTAGCAGACCAGACAAGTTTAAACCCCTAGAGCCATGCTGCCCAACATGGTAGCCACTAGCCACATGAGGCTTTTTTAATTTTTAAATTAATTAAAATTAAATGAAATTTAAAATTCAGTTCCTCAATTGCATGAGCCACATTTCAAGAGCTTTATAAATAGCTACATATGGCTAGTGATTACCATATTTGACAGTATAGATATAAAACATTTCCATCAAAACAAAGTTTTGGGACAGTGCTGCTCTAGAGATATTAAAACTAATACGGAAACTTTTAAGCCTATAAAAAATCAAAACTTTGTTGTAGGAAACCTTGGTCCCCTAAATTAGAAGACGGCTTAGGCCCAAAGTACCAAAAATATAGTAGCAACTAGTTGTTTCTTTGACCTAACCTTAACGCACACACACACAAATCTCAGGATAACACAGATATACAGAGTAACTCTGAATTATAAGGTATAGGTACGTATGTTCCTGTCCTGCCAATGCCAACTTCAAGGGTGCTTTGTGGATTTCAAACAATTTCCTAAATTGCCTTCTTTCAAACTCTACTCCCCCAGTAAAAATAAGTTTATTTTTGTCTGTTTTTTTAACTTTCGGAGACACTTACGGATTGAACCCAGCACCTCGTACATGCAAAGCAGGGGTTAGCCACTGAGCTACGCCTGCTCCCCCTAATGTTTTTAAAAATCGAAGGAATGTTATAGCTCACTTATAATCTGTGCTGATCTTATCCTCAATTTTATATATTAAACATTCATACTGTGACACTAGACTTTAGATTGCCTAGTATACAGATTGTGAGCTCCCAGAGAACAGGGAATATGCCTTTCCTGAGTTCTGGACCCATCCTAGTCTCTAGCCTCGCACATCGTAACACTTTGATATTAGTACCACATACTCTGCAAGTATTCATTAAATATTGACTGATGTTCTAGACTCATCTGTCTTAATTTGTTCTCATTTTTTTCCATTCAGTCTCTCTGATCTATATTTTCTTTCTCTTTCCTTAACAGACCGTGTGGAGCATTCATTATTAAGACAATTGGGCAGCTCTAGTCCAGCTCAACTGATTTCTTGTCCTGTGATCCTTGTGTGGCCGAGATCCAGCTTCAACAAACCGGCTAGAAGCTGCCCGTTGTGAAACTTAGGGTTAGTTAATACCTCACCATACTAATTTATTCCAACTATAAACTGTCTAAATTTGATGAAATTTGCCCTTTCAGCTGTTCTACAAAATTATTTAGGTAGATATGACATGTTAGTTTTTTAAATATGTATTAATCTAACTGTAGTGACATTTTCTATATCAAATGTTTTATCCATTCCATAAATAATAACCATATTGGGAATAGTGAGATGTCTTTCATTTTCTCTGCTTTGTGTTATTTCTTTTCTTCACATACTTTTAGATGTTATCTTTCATATTTTTGATATTTATTTTCATATTTAGGATAAGAATCAATTCTAATAGAATAGTTTTAAAGCTTTCTTGCCTTTTAGCACATATTATTAATTTAATGTTAATTATTTAGTTCCAGCACTTGCTTTGAAATTCTATTTTGTTATTTAATATACTTCTGTATAATTTTTTAGTTGTTACTACCATTCCTTATTAATTTTGCCATGGTTTTCAGAATTCAAATGGTATTTATACTTCCTTTTTTATAACACTTTCCAAATATTAGCAATCCTATCAACATTATCAATAGTCTTGCCTTTTCATGTGACTGACTATATTTTTTTCTCCAGTGTTTGAAATAATACTGAAGCCTTCCTATAATTTTTTTTGATACCGAATTTTATATAATTTGGATTCTACCCAGTGGAATTTTTTATAAAAGAAAGGCTCACCTATGATATGATCACATAACATTGACTAGTGTTCTTTGAATCCTTTAATCTTTTGGCCTTTTCTTCTTATATGTTACCAATATATTCATAATTATCCTTTTAAAATTTATATGTTAATTTTAAAGGATAATTAATCATTTCATAAAAAGCAAAACTATTTCTTACACCAAAGGCAATCTTTATATTCTGATTCTAAAACCAATACTTATAAAATCGGATGTAGGGGGAAATTCATTGTTCAGAAGTTACGGAACAAATCATTAGGGTTTTTATCACTAAAATTTTTGTAGTAGTATAAAAAAAATCCCTCCTTATATGCATTTGCAGTTCTTCTTCTTAACTGACTTCCTTTTAAGAGAGACGGAGAAAAACCATAAAATTTGGCCTTTCCCTAATAAATCTCTCTTCCCTCTCCTGTCTCCCCAAATGTATTCCATGCTCAGCAGCAGCAGCAGAAATAGGACATAGGCCCCAGAGTTTTTTTCTGATGGGTCAAGTAGGGTATTTTCTTCTGAAACCATAATAAATATGTTTGCTAGTCAGATGGTTTCAGGAGAACAGTAGGGCCATAAGAATGCATATTAGCATATGAGGAACCCATGTACTTTAACTATTCTCAGTTTTTAGAAATGTAAATAGAATAGTAAGTCCCACAGTGAAATTTCAAAAGTATTTGTTCTGTAAGTAAAATTATTAACCACTGATGTTAGAGATCTTCCTTTAATAGCATTATCCTTGAGAACAACAAAGTTAATGTTTTGATTTTCAAAATGTTAAACATGATGCTAACCAAATCCTGGACTGTTAATAAAAATTAATGATACATTATTGGATCAGGAATTTTGATAATAATTGATACCCAAGTGTGTTTCTTCCACAGAACTATATATATTATATACATACATATGTATACATTTATATAATTCATACATGTACGCTTTCTTAGGCTTTAGCTTCATTTTGAGAAGCTAAACAAAACTTTGGAGTTTTTTTTTAATTTATTTTTAAAGAAGCTTTAGATTCCATAAATGATACATCAAAACCTTAAGGGGATTCCCATATATCCCACCCCACACACACACTTATCCCCTTTAACATCTTTCATTAGTGTGGTACATTTGTTACAGTTGATGAACACATATTGAAGCATTGTTACTAACCATGGTCAGTAGTTTACATTATAGTTTACACTTTGCACTGCACATTTTTATAGGTTTTGACAAAATATATAATGGCCTGTATCTATCATTGCAATGTCATTCAGAACAATTCCAATGTCCCCAAAATGCCCCATGTTACACCTATTTTTCCCTCTCCCTCCCGAGAACCTCTGGTGACCACTACCTTTATATCAATGTTACAAGCCCTTCCATTGCTAGAATAATGTTTACTTTGGTCCATAGTTGAATTTCCCCCACTTATGTTTGTTCATTCCTCAATGTGGAGGATTTTAGGATGGTGATACCTACTCTGTTTCTGATTGAGAGGGGGCTTAGATCCCATGGGGCAGGTGGCTGGAACTGTCTTGCTTGCCCTTGTAGATACTCTGTTTTGGGGGATGGGCATTGTCCATCATCATCGTTTCAAAACTTTGGAATTTGTTGACAACCTTAATACATAGGAGAATATCATCCAACCTTCTTCATGTCCTAGATTGATAGCCCAAAACATGTTACTTCTAAAAACAGATTGGGTAGAAAAAGTTCTCCTTACACATACTAAGAGAAGCCCATTTATTTCTTTTTCTATTTTGTAATACATCTTCTATAAATAATTTTGAAAAATAAGCTTTTACTTACCTAGTACCTATTTTGAAAGACCCCTCTAAAGACCTTAACTGACATTCACTCTGTGTTAGAGTGCCTAAAAGATGGGTAATACAAATATTAGTACGTGGATCAAATTCACAAGGTAATAACTTTGTAACCTTCTTGCCCAAAATCTCTAATACAGTTAGCAATAGAAAGATGATAGCATGTCAAAAGATAAAGAATCTTAGAAAATTAAGATTTTAACTTCCTCTGTCAAATGTCAGAAGAATAGGGCTTGGAAAAAAGGGTATGATTTATTTCATAGATTACTTTTTAAATTTCTGCCAAAAATGGCAGTGCAGTATTTTCAAACAAATTTATATGTGGTTATGCCCATATGCAGGCATGTGTTTCATGGACTTATGCATTTTTAGACTATAGAATAATGAATTTAGTTCACACACAAAAAAAACTCTTTGTGTCTTTCCCAGAAATAGTGCTTAAATAGTAATAATATAGAGGCTTCAAAGAACTAGAAAGACTTTGATAACATGCTTCAGTATTCCCTATTGTTCTAAATAGTGAATTGCTGACCTATAGGCCAATACTTTGATTAAAATCTGTTCTTAAGTCCCTATTCACTTAAAAGGGGGAAAAGGCAAATTTTACCAAAAGGTTAGATATAAATGATATTTACAATTGGTGCTGTTCCTTTCAACTCTATGCAGTTTTCAACTGATGTGTATAAATCCCTAAATATATTGTATCAGCTTCAAAACCTTTCATTAGCAGCTACAGTGGCTATTTGTTAGACCACTAATGTGTTTTTGTCTTTTTGCTTTTATGTATTGTATTAATTTGCTAATATTTCCTGCTTTCTGCTGGTTTCTCCCAGAAATCAAGTGCTATTTATTACTTGTTTTATTTCACACTGTCATTATTTTATTCTCCTTTCCATGTGACATAATCCTTCTTTAGTTTTCCATATACTAGTTTCATGGTTATCTTGATGTTACCCATCTTTCTGACATCAGCAAATATAAAATAGCAGGCATAGGTTTCAAACCAGTGAACAGATTAGTGATTTCTAGTTTCATTCTTTTTAGGCTTGCTGCTTAAAATAGTATCAAATATAATGCCAAGCCTGATATAATCAAGAGAAGACAGGCTAAATAGACATTAAGATTTTATTTAGGCTAGTGAGTGGCACCATAAAAGCCTAACTTACTTTTAAAATGTGTAATTTTAAAATTTCCTATCTATTGATTTGTCAGTTTTTCTCATTTGATAATATATTTCTTAGATTAATAGAAGCCAGCTTTCATTATTTACTAATACTTCAGTTGCATAATTTTCTTAATGAAGCTAGTATGTGAACCTTGGTTTTACATTTTTATCAAGGTTTGCACCAACAGAGTAATCATTTAGTTTTTCTCTCAAGGTGATACGGGTTATAAACATCTCCTTGATATACTTATTTCTTTTCTTTTCCCTTTGGAAAACGGGTGTGAAAGTGTCGAGCTCTCTACACATAGAAACTAAAACTCTTCCCTTTCTCTGCTTCAAGAGTCTTCTCAGTCTAGCACTTTTACTTTATTGTTGTCTGTTCCTCATCATGGAAAGTTAGGGGTACCCTTGACCCTCACACTTCTTTGGGATGTACCTATAAGATTCAGGTATCTCCTTAATCCTTAACAGAGAAAGTGTAGAAAGAAAATCCTTTGAATTAGATTCTTAGGTTTTTTCTTCTCCATTTCTTCCTTCATAGAATATAGATAATAAAACACATCTTTGAGAATTTTTTCTTTTCTGGGGAAAATAAAGCTTTTGAGGAGATGGTAGCTTTTTTGTGTTGTTATTTTGGTTTTTTAGAGAAAATCAGGTCTCTACCCTGAAGCATAATGGCTTCAAAGTAACCTGCCTCAAAGTTCTTAGCATTGGGGAGCAGATATGGCTCAAGAGGTTGAGCACCAGCTTCCCACATACGAGGCCCCAGGTTCAATCCCTGGCCCCAGTACCTAAAAAAAAAAAAAAAAAAAAAAAGTTCTTAGCATTTATTTTCCTGTTGACAGTATGTGTGACATTACCTCTAGATCCTTGTCTTTGATGGGTATCAGAGCTTTAAAAAGCAGTTTTTCCATTGGAAAATACCAAGCTAGAAATAAAATACAATCAAGCACACTTAAATTTGGAAGCGTTTTGCCCAATTCCAACCATATTACAAATAATATTTAAATTCACAGGATATTCCCATGCACAGATAAAGTCTATATGAAGATAAATATATAATCTGATAATACTAACTTGAATGCTAGATCTTGGGACTAAAAGCAGGTGAGAAAAAAAAACTGTCTTTTCCTACCTCAACTTTCCTAAGAACAAGCTTAAAGAGAAAACCTATTAACCCAAAATACTTAATCCAGTTTGGTAGAATTTCAACAGTATAATGTAACAAGAAAAAATTCAAGCAGTGTGGGGAAACATGTTTTGGCTTAAGGGATCCAACTTAAATACAGCTAATTCATACTTAAAAGAGTGTCATTCTTGGTTTTCACAGCTTCTTTCCTTCTATTTGTGAACCTATTGTTACTCTTAAAGCTCCAAGTTTTTCATAA
>PVKH010046838.1:0-10363 GCA_004027955.1 Chaetophractus vellerosus | reverse complement strand
TTATTAAGCCTGGCAGCCTGGGTTCAGTTCTGGTGCTACCACTCATTAGCTGCATCAATTGGGACAAGTCGTTTAACTTCCCTGAACCTTGGTTTCCCCATCTCATAGTTTTCCTGCGGATTAAATACATTGGTAAAGGTAACACCCTTGAAACAAGACCTGGTGTGTGGAAAACACCAGGTAAGTGCTACCTGCTACTTTTACTATAATTTTTTATTAGGCCCTCACACCAATTCTGTCAAGCAATAGTAATGATACTAATTGAATTCCTGTGCCAGGCACTGTTCTAGGGGCTTTATGTGTATTAATTTATTCAGTCAGCACCACAGCCCTATGAGGTGGGTCCTGGTATTACCCCCATTTTACAGATGAGGAAACTGAGGCAGAAATGGCTGGCAGCCTGACTCCAGAACGGGTAGCTTGTGGGAGTATTGTCCCTTTGTTAGGGAAGAGGAGGCTGGGTCAGGGGGGTTCAGGGCTGTGAGGAGCAGAACCACAGCCAGTTTTGGAACTTTTAAGTTCCATGTTCTTGAGGCTTCCCCTATGGAGTCATCCCATTGTGTGACACCAGCTTGTAGTACAGGGGTTCTTAACCTGGGGTCCGTGACCTTGAATTGAAATTTAAAAAAGCATTATTCTTGTGGGACGTGTTGGTGTGGGTGTGATATATTTATGAAATAATACGCAGTACAGTGTGGGCTTAGTAAGGGGTCCGTGATTTTCACCCGATTGGCAAAGGGGTCCGTGGAACAAAAAAGGTTCAGAACCCCTGTTGTAGTATCTCCATCAGACCCCTCAGGGTGTTCTTTCCAAAGGTTCTGGGGTTGCTGATTCCCGAGGCAGCCGGTAAAAGGTGTGCTGTGATTGGGAAAGCTCCTTCTTGTCCACAGTTACTTCCAGCAGAGTTTGAGCCTGGCCACTGAGGTTTCAGACTCAAGTTAGTGTTAGGGACCAGAAGCCGGCTGGCAGGAATAGAGAATTTAAGTCAAGCCTTATTTATTTATTACATACTCGTGTCCCTTCCGTAAAACTTGTGCGTGTGTGTGTTAGGGTCTCAGCGGTGACCTCACTCGTGGACTTGGTGAGGCGTTTATAATGGTGTAATGATGTTATAATGGTGTAAAGCCCCTAAGAGAAACCTAAATTAAGATGGGTAAATGATATGTCACTGTGTGTTTTGGTTAAAATTCATCTCTCCCCTTTCTGGCTGTCCCTCCTTGCTAACACTTGCCAGCGAAATATTCCATGGAGGTGTTAAACCAAGACTAGTGGGAAGAAACTGTAACTTAATAGGAAAGAAAACCCTCAGCAGTGAGGAACAGATTTCATATTAGTGTCATAATATTCTTTAATGTATCATATAAATAAAAATCTGTTTTGACCAGAATTTCAATGAGGGACCGAAGGAAGGGCTTTGAATCCTGCAGTTCATTCATTCCCCTTTGTGATGTAAGTGTTCACATCTCAAGTGAAGTGTAATGGGGCTTTATTAACTAATAGAGGGACGACTCTTTGGAGACTAGTGACCGTTAATTAGTGAAGTATGTTTTGATCAGAAGAAGATAGGTCCATTTCGTGTCTTCCTTTTTCTCCTGATTATTTCATTTTGTAAAATATGTGAAAAGTTCCACCCCCCCCCCATCTTTTTAAAGATTAAAATGGTCATGCTCCGCTAAAAAGATGACTTAATTTGAAGCCTTTGGAGAAATGAGACCGAGTGGGATCAATCACGTCGTGTCCTTTCTTTTGTCCCTTTGGGCAGAAATAGTAGCTGCCTGGGTGAATTTTGCTCATGCTCGTGGGTTCTTTTCTTGGATGGAGAAACTGAGAGACTCCCTTGCGTCTCGCAGCAAGGGTGAAGTCTGGTTGTAATTCAGCATCTATCTCCTGGCTGTCCTTGTGTATGATACAGCACTCCCCAGTGCCCCCAGTTTCTATTTCCTTCAAGTTTTAGAGGCCAGAACATTATCTGTTGATCAAGAGAGCTCTCATTCCTTCTGCCTAACTCCAGCTGCTTCTGGTCACAGCTGGGTGACCGTGAGTGAGTCACCCAAGCCCCTCTAAGCCTCACTTCCCGCTGCTGTAAAGCAGGGACAGTAACAGTAGACCCTAGCAAATGTCTGCTGATACTGTTTTTATGGAATAAAAAAATTATAATGGTGTAGAGATCCTAAGAGAAACCTAAATTAGAATGTAAACTTCCTGATGGCAGGGAGTTGTTGATGGTGGAGTTTGCAATTTGTTAAATGAATGAATTGAATCCTGCTTGTCTTTTTCATAGCCGAGTCAGCCAGGACCCGCTGAAGTTATCTTGGATTGCCCCCAGTCTCACAGTTAAATTGGGGTAGGGTTTCTGGGCTCATCCTCTGGCCCTGGAAGGTTGTCTGCTAAGCACAAGCTTTTTACAGGCAAACCTCCTGTTAAGGGGAGTGGCTTCTTGGCAGCTTCTCAAAGGCGGGGGTGGGGGGGTGGTTTGTTTTCGGCATCTGGCCTTCCCTTGCTGCTGTGGGTCGAGTCATTCTAGCATCTTGCCATCTTGGCTGATCTGCAGCTGTCACCTCGGCAGCCACAGATAACCGACCTGCCGGTGGGTTTCTCGTTCCCAGTGAGGATGTGGTGGTGTGTGTGCAGGCCTTTTTAACAGCAGCGGGGAACTTGGAGGATTAGTGGCTGAGCCTCTTTCTTGCCGGCAAGCGCTGCTCCTTCCTGCCTTCCAAGTCAGCAGCAGGTGTCAGCTCAAGGAGGTGGGGCACCTCGTCCTACAAATGTCCTTCCCCTGGATTTTGCTTTTCCTCACATGCTCTCATTTCGATGTTAATGACCAAGATGCCGAAGCACCCGTGTTCTATGTCAGATGTTTTTTTGCAGACAGGTGAGACTCCTCTGCACACCCCCCACCCCTCTCGGGACTGGACGAGGAGGAGGTGAGTGTGGAGGAGGAGGAGGAGGAAGAGGAAGGATCTCTCCTGAGGAACTAGCTGCCCATCTTTGTGGTGCCCCTTGGGGTGGCATCCGTTCTTCCTGTCCTATTTTGTATTTTTAAACCCAAACGTTCTTGGTCGAAAGCCCCGAGAACACGCCACAGAGATGTAGTTTATCATCCCTCTCTCATTTGATCTGATGTGTTCATGTAACAAGAGCTTATTTAGTGGTTATTAATTGCTGACTGCATGTACTTTTGGGGAGGTGGGTTCAGGAAATCCTTAGTGGCTCCCTGTTGCCCACTGAACAAAAGCTAAACTTCTTAGCCTGGTAGTTATAGCCCTTCAAGATCTGTATGGGGCATATTTTTCCAGCATATCTTCTGACTCCCCTACCTTTTGCTGCCTTTAAACTGAGCGTTCACCCTTCTCAGAACAGCTGGCCTTTGGCGGATGCCTGTCTCTGCACTGCCCGTCCTTCCTTCTCCTGTGCCAGTCAGATCCTGCTTTCAGAGCCCCACGTACTTGTTGCCTTTTCCGTGAAGCTGTGCCCTCTCCCTCTTTCTCTGGATTTCCACAGCACTTTACCTAGGTGAGACTCTTCCAACAATAGTAATATTAACAAGAAGTACCTGAGCACATACATCTGGGAGGCACACCCCCCCTCATTCACTCACTCATTCACCAAACGTTAATGAGCACCTTTTGTGTGCCAGATAATATGAGGCCCTGGGATAGGTAAAATCCCTGCCTCCAAGGAGTTTTCACTCTAGTGGGCCAGATAACGAAAAAATAGATAAATATATAATGTGATGTCAGGTACGGGAACTAAAGCAGCGTAAGTGATGGCAGGGCTGGGAATGGGCCATATCTTTTAATACCATCAGGTTCCACTTTCAGGCATTCAGTGATAGTTTACTAAGTTTCTACTCGGTTTCAGGGGCTGTTAGGCCCGTTGTTCTGATTTTTATGGTTATTTAGGTTCATGCCTTATTGCCCCCGCTCCCAGGGCACACATCTATTTTACTAACTTAAAAATAAAACAACCCCAGCTCCTAATACTGCACTTCTGCACATCATAGACCTCCATGATTATTTTTAGCTAGAATATAAGTGAAAAGTGGTAAAGCTTTGAGACATAGCTCTTGTCTTCAGGGATTTTGCCTCCTGGCTGGAAGAGGGGGGTTAGCTGTGATTAGCACAATAGAAGAGGTAGAGACAGCATTTAGAGGAAGGAAGAACGAAGGTAACTTCTTGGAGGAAGCGGTCTTTGCCTCAGAGCCTGAAGAACAGGTAGGAAGGAGGAATGTCAGGAATGCAGTGTGGGCCCAGGACCAGCCAGGTAAGGTGGTGCAGGTGCAGCAAAGGGTGTGTGCGGGAGAGTGGTCTGGGAGGCGAGGCTGGGAGGCGCCAGGTGGTGGAAGGCTTGGGATGCCAGGCAAGGCAGACGAGCCTGTGCTTCATTTGGCAGGTGCTGGGAAGCTGCTGTCTGTGCAGAATCCCAGGGATGATCGACAAGGATGAGCTAAGCTCATTTGGACCAGTGTAGAGGCTGGGACCACTGAGAGCCCTGTGGCTGATGCAGTTTCCCAGAGAACTTCCCACACTGGACCTGTGGCTTAGGCCTGGCTTTCGGCCTTTCTTTAGAAGTGATTTTCTCGTTGGCAGATACCACTCCTGATCTATGGGGTGTGTGGCAGCTGACAAGCTCTGTCGATGTTTCGTTGCCACCTTCTACCTTGCCCCCCTCCTTTCCTCTTTAACGAGGGACCACTATACAGACAGAATTCCAAAGTTCTGTACTTCATCGTTGTCTAAGCTATGATCTTGACCTAACCAGATGTAAGCAATTAGATGTCATTTCTTGATATGGAAATCACAAATTGGCCACGTGACACCGAAGCGGGTGCCTCTGTGGCTCGGAGGGGCCTGGTCTCTGACTTCGTGGGTAGTGTCAGCTTGGGGTTGTTCTTCGGCTGACTGGCTCCCTGGTGTGAGGACCTCGTGGTGTTGGACTCTGAGTTCCCTGTGGTGTGAGAAGTAAGCAGGGATGGTCTTGGGGCCGAGCCCCCTGGGGCACGTTGAAGCAGCGGCCCATCATGGTTGGTCCAGGTTGGGACAAGTACCCCTCTGGGCTCTGAGTACCATAAGGTATCCCCCATTCTCCCTTTCTTTTTTAGGAGAGATAAGATAGCACCAGGCCCCCAACCATCTGGAAAGTTATTTTCAGGTCAGGGGCCTGGCTGCTGTTATTCTTTTCATTCTGAGATTTTGAGTAATCAAAACAAAAAATCCTATATCAAAATAATAGCTGTCACTTTTTGTGCAGTAGTTTATTAGAGACAAAGTACTAAGCCACTATCTCTTTTAATTAAATCCTTACAGCAATCCTTTGCAGGAGTTGGTATTATCTCCATTTGACAGATGGGTAAACTGAGGCCCAAAGAGGATATGTAGCTTTCCTAGAGCCATAAGACTTGCAAGGGTCAGCTCTGACTTTTGTACCAAAGTCTGAATATCAAGGCTTTGTTCCCTCATTGCCTTCATCATGAGTGGCTGGATTTGAGGTTCTTCTGCTTTGCCTGACTGCTGCTAAGTCTGAAGAACAGGATTTGCTGTAGTCTGGCCAGGAAGCTTCAGGTTACTTTGTATTGCCTGTTTTCTAAGAGTCTGTTTAGCTTGTTAAGTGCCATTTACCAGCTATGGAATTTTGGAGAAATCACTTAATGGTTTTGTGCCTATTTCTTCATCTTAAAATGCAGGTATCAGTAGTACCTATGTCATAGAATTAAGGGCATTGAATGAATTAATGCATGGGACGTACCCAGGGTTATAGCTGCACTTAGAGGGTGCAATGTAAGCATTAGTTTCTGTTATTGTCCCAAAGATGCCACTCCCCAGATCATAGGAGGACCTTAGGTTGATTGGCACTGTTGCCCTTTTCTAGGGGTGATGGATGGAGCAGCAAGTGGACGTTGGAAAATTTGCTGTCAGTGGCTTGGCTGACTGGTTTGGTCCTGGCTCTCTGGGGGGCGATAGCATGCACCCTTCAACTCCAGGAGGCTTGATGGGCATTAGGAATTCACTTCTTTTTTGCATCTGATGCCTGCATTTTTGCTGCCTCTCAGAGTGAAGTCCTGGGAAGCAGCTAGGGAAGAGCTAAGACCCCGCTGTGTGAGAGGTCTCCCTGTGAGCCCTCTTTCTCTTAGCCTTGGTCTTTATCTGCCTGGGGTAGTTCTACCAATGACTGATCTGAAACCATCACATTCATTTATTTGTCACTGGCTGTGACAGGCAAGTTAATGCTAATGGATTCTTTTTTTAGCCTGTTGTCTGGGATGAGTTTCTCCCAAATGTCCTGAAATCTAAGGCATTAGGGGAACATGGAACTTTTATGGCAGGGGAGGATTTAAAAGATAAAACAGGGTTTCTTGTGCAAGGGCCTTACGTTTAGGTTGGGAGCAAGGAGGGGATGTTGGCAAGCATGGTCTTCTTTTTAAGAAATCCATTCAGTCTCTGAATTGCTCTTCCTGTTTCAATTATGTGACAATTTCAAGGGTTGAGAAAAGTCTAATAAAATGGTCTTGATGATGCAGTCTGGGGAGAGAGCGCTTCAGAAGGTCCAGGAGAATGAATTCCTTGGGGGTCAAGAGATTCTCCTTCTTGCCACCTTGGGCCTTCTTTCCTTTGGATTTTTACATTTTTGTTTTAGGGGCAGAAAATGTGATAGAAATGTATTCAGGGCTCCATCCATATTCTCTACGTAAATGTATTATTTTCTTTGGGCAATTGGAAATAGATGGGCCACTGTAATCCACTAGCTTTTTCTTTTTCTTTTTCTTTTTTCCCAGAGCACAGTTTGTGAGTGTAGTGATTCTGAATAAAGCACCACAGAGAAGAAACTTGAGGAGGGGAAAGAGTGAGGGGGCGGGCTATGAAAGTTTTCCTTTTCACCAATCAAAGCTTTTGATAGTTTCCCAAAGAACAGACGTTTACAATGGAAGCCGGCTTTGGATTGCCTACGGGAATGGAGTGCAGAAAGACCTACTGTAGCAAAACGTGATTCTGAGTGACATTAATGAGGTGACCGCGCGGGTGGGAGGGAGGCAAGGAACTAGCGCGGGAGCAGTTCCCATGACTTGCTCTCAACTGCGCTTGTTTCCTTCTGCCTGCTTGCGTGGGCGCCTGTGTGCGTTTGGGAATGCACATGTTTTTTCCAATGAAAGTTTAACGCCAAACCCTGCTTGGTTTGCTGCGATAGTCTCCACCCTAGAGAGCCCTTGTGTGGCGAATTCCATTGTCTATTCCCACTTGCTAAAAAATAGTTTTAAAACGGAAGACGTTTTGTTTTACCTTCTGGAGCTGGGGTAGGTACTGTTCGACGAGGCTGACATCGCAGAACTGGGCCCACATGGAACACGGAAGCCAAGAACATGAAAAGTCAATACTCTCATCTCTGAGATGGATTCTAGGAGGGGGAAGAGAAAACTAGTTGGTGTACAGCTTTTTTTTTTTTTTTTCCATCGAGGTCCCGGACCGATAACACTTCATATTGGTGGTATAAATGGAACATTGCAACAACTGCTTCTTAAATATTTTAGTGCCTTGGAGAGTTTTCCGTATTTCCATGTTGCTCTTGTGCACGAATTTCCACTGACAAAAAAAGCTGCAACATTTCAGGTAGATTACCTAGCAAAGAGGTGCGAAACCTGGGTGTTGCTGACTTACTGTGTGGGACCTCGGGAGAGCCTGGCTCTGTTGTCAACCCTTCTCTGAAGTGAAGCTGGTATCGCCCACCTCGTGCTTTACTCTGATGTTGGAGTGGGTCTTCTAACTAGTATTGGGCAAGTGTTAGAAAAATCGCTCCAAGATCTTAAGAAGAGAAGCTAAACGAGGCCTGTTGGAGTGTGGCAGGAGGAAATACAGAGGGTATTTAATGATAAACATCCCTGTGTTTTTTTTTTAATCTCCTTCAGTGCAGTTCCCTTTGGGATATCTCTCAAATATGTCATTTTTGTAGCTAAAGGCAAACAACAACAACCAAAACTTTCAAACTTACACATAATACTTAGAAAAACCAAACAGTAAGTTCACCTTCTCCACCTGGGGAGATAGGATCAAATTAGGATGCTTGAAACTAGGAAAAATTTGGAATGCATTCTCCACAAGGCTAGTACATGTATATGTTTTCTCTTCTGTTTTCAAAGCAGATAATTGGTTTTAGTAAGAACTTCTGACTTGATTAGGGGGCCCTTAGGAAATTAAAGTATGTTTGAATTTCACAAGTATAATTTTAATTATACAAATTTTGTGTTTTTCACTGGGGAGCTAGGTTCAGAACTTGTTTTCCTGTACTAATAGAGGTAGTAAAGCTGATTATGGCAGAATGCCTTACTTAATAACTTTGAAAATAAAAATCCACGGATTTGATCATTGCCTGCCCTGCAGTACATGACGTTCAAGTTAACGTCCGTACATGTACCATATCCTTGTTAGAAAATGATTTTGCATTGGATCCATGCAACTATAGAACTGACTGACAAAGTGGAGGGGGGCTCATTATGCGTTTTTCTGCTGCACTCGCTGAAAGAATTCAATTAAAGTTCTTTTGAACACAAGTCCTGTCTGGGCAGCTTGTATTTGGCACGCTGCCACGTCCGCATGTTACGATTGCCTTTATCGCCAGATCATCCTGTTTGCTCAAAGCCTGTGCATTCATGGCATTAGTTCTTCTAGCTGCTGCCTCTCTCTGGCATGGCCCTAGTGGATTAGAATAGAAGGTACCTTGGAAACATTCACCTGAGTCCTTCCCCAGGTTGTAAAGAGATGTTGCGGTGAGGACGATCAGACCCCCTGGGCATCCCAAGAGAAGGACTGATTGTGGTTTGCCAGGGCTTTCCAGACAAAACCTCCAAGTGTCGGGCAAGTGGCTTTGTGGGTTTGAACTCAAGCATCTTCAAACATCCCCTTGTGCAGGGCCTTTAAAGAGCTGCCTAGGGACTGGCTTCTTGGGCCCTCTGGGCTTTGTCTCAAACACATTGACAGGAGAGCTTGAATAGCATGTTCACTCAGGAAAGAGAAATCACGCAGCCAGCTTGTGAGTAAGTGGTATCATATAGGTTGGGGCCTGACAATGTGGGCTAAGAAAACTCCTATTGTAGGCCCTATCCCACCACCCCCTTTCCCTCACCCCTCAGTTTTAATCATTGACTTTATTATTTTTATTACTTTCTATAGAGGTGGTAGGGCTTAGTGTTTAAGAGCATGGACTCTAGAACCAGGCTGAGTTTGAATTCTTGCTCTGCCATTTACCAGCTGTGTGTCCTTGAGCAGGTTATCTACATATTCTGTGCCTTAGTTTTGTCATCGATAAAATGGAGATAGTGATAGTACCTCCTTCATGGGGTTGCTGTGCGGATTACGTGAGTTATATATAAAGTACTTAGAATGGTGTCTGGCACATAGTAAATGCTGTGGAGGTGTGAGTTGTTATGGTATTGCTAGGAAGGGTGACTTCCCCTCAGTTTGGCAAAATGCTGCCTTACTTAGAAGTTGGAGATGTGTGGTAAGTGCTGCACCTACTGTGTACATATTTTTTTCTTATGTGATACTTGAGAAATGCAGAAGACTATACACAAATACATATATGTG
This sequence comes from Chaetophractus vellerosus, assembly GCA_004027955.1. Classification (NCBI taxonomy): domain Eukaryota; kingdom Metazoa; phylum Chordata; class Mammalia; order Cingulata; family Chlamyphoridae; genus Chaetophractus; species Chaetophractus vellerosus. The sequence goes on along the minus strand of PVKH010046838.1, from coordinate 791 downwards.
TGTGTGTGTATACATCTATATGACTTCAGTTGAGTTGCATGCAATTTAGATTCAGGCATAACCACTTGCGTGGTAACAAATGAAACCTGTGGTTTAATGGAGAGGGCACAGGCTTTAGAGTCAGAGGAACCTGGTTTGACTCTTGATGCTGACACTAACTCCAACATCTTAGGAGAAGTATATCAACCTTTCTGAGCTTCAGTTTTGCACCTAAAATAATGTGGAGAATAGAGTTGTGGGGATTAAATGAAATGATATAAATAAAGTACCTGACATATGATTGGTTCTCAGCAAATGTTAATTCCTTCCCTCATAACCAGGAATTTTTTTTTTTTTTAACCCATCCTGAAAATTGGGAAGCTATAGAGTGTTCTCGCCTTGCCGGTGATGGGAGTACCTGAAGTTGCTGAGTCTTTAGAGGGCAGTGTAGAGAAAAGCAGACCACAGAAAGGAGTATTGTTACCCATTATCTGCAGGCAAAAGAGCCTCTCAGGGGCTTCACTTCACAAACCCCAAATTCCCATGGATAGGGAAATAGCCTCTTTAGCCAGGAACCTTAGGTGGCGTGCCCAAGCCTTTGGCAATGCCTTTGCTCCTTTGACGCTTGGTGGCCGTCAGAAGCCCAGGCTGGACGGTGAGAGGTTTGGGGGTAACTTCCTTGAAGGAGTAACTTCAGGGAAATGAAACCTGTGAGGGCAGTTAGGAGGGAGGGAGGAAGTTGGGGTGGAAGTAACTGTTACCTTTCCACAGAACCTTTTGCCAGAATGAATTGGGAACATGTGACACTGCGT
>PVKH010046837.1:0-10358 GCA_004027955.1 Chaetophractus vellerosus | reverse complement strand
GCGATTGAGTGCCTCTCTCCCACGTCAGAAGTTCCTGGATTGGTTCCCGGTGTGTCCTAAAGAGAAGACAAGAAGAGAAGACAAGCAAAGAACGCACAGTGAATGGACACAGAGAGCAGACAGCAAGTGCAAGCCATGTGTATGTGTTGTGTGATAAATAAAAAAAAATTTTTTAAAAAAAAGGAGCATGAGGAATGCAAACTACTCTCAAATGTTTAGAAAATAGATAAATATATGGATGGATGGCAGGCAGAAGGAAGGAAGGGAGAGAAAGGGAGGTTGGGAGGGAGAAAGGAAAGAAGGAAGAAAAGTGGCAAAATCCTTATAGTTGGTAAATCTGAGTAACTGGGTGGGGAGTACATTGAAGTTCTATATATCGTTTCTGTATTCTTTTTGCAACTTTCATGTAATTTGAAATTATTTCAAAATTAAAAGTTAAAAAGGAATGAAGTACTAATACATGCTACAACATGGATGAACCTTGAAAATATGTCAAATAAAATAAATCAATCACAAAAGGTCACATATTGTATGATCTCTTGTATGTAAAACAGAATAAGCAAATCCGTAGAAACAGAAAGGTTAGTAGTTGTAAGGGATTGGAGGGAAGGCAGACTGTGGAATGACTGATAATGGGTTGTTTCTTTTTGGGGAGATGAAAGTGTTCTGAAAGTAGAGTGGTTGATGGTTGTGTAACTTTGTGGATATACTAAAAATTCACGGAACCGCAACCTTTTTTTTTTTTAAGATTTATTTTTATTTATTTATATATCCCCCCTTGCTGCTTGTGCTCGCTGTGTTCATTTGCTTTTGTGTTTTTCCATGTCTGCTTATCTCCCCCTGCTGCGTCAGCTCACCACACGGCGGCTTGCCTTCGCCAGGAGGCCCCGGGAACCGAACCCCGGGCCTCCCATGTGGTAAACCAGAGCCCAACCAATTGAGCCACAGCCGATTCCCTGAACTGCAACCTTTAAAAGGGTGAATTTTATGTCATGTAAATTAACTAAGAGGATGGATATGAGGCATGCCCTTAAGATTTGTAGTAGCAAAGGGATGAGGCAGTCCCCTTAATCCTTAATGGCTTTATAGCCATACCCTTGCGACCTTTATCCTGAAGTCATGCTTTACTCATAGCATGGGCTTGATCTTTGCCCTTAAGGCATTTTTTTTTTTTTTGGTTACATATCCCCCCCTTTCTGCTTGCTCTTGCTGTGTTCCTTTCTCTGCGTTCTTCTGTGTCCGCTGTCTTCCCCGCCTGCGGCGACGTGCCAAGTCAGGTCACTGCACAGGCAGCTCTGCTCCGTTCATGGGCGGATCTGCTCCGTTTTCGGGTGACTTGCCCTGTCTGTGATGGCTTTGCCCTGCCCTTGGCAGCTTTTTTTGCCCTGCCCACGGTGGCTCTGCCCCGCCCACGGCGGCTCGCCCTTCTCAAGGCGGTCTGCCCGCTTTGGAGAGGTCCCTGGGAACCAAACCCGGGGCCTCCCATGTGGTGAACCGGCGCCCTATCCACTGGCCCCCTGCCCTTAAGGCATTTATAATTTTGAGAATTATTTGTGTGTGGGGTGGTAGAAGACTGGTGTCGACAGTTTTTTTGAACCCATAAAATCCTACTTTATAATTCTTTAAATTCTGCTAAAAAAACTGAAGTTTCTTTTTTGCTCACCTCTTTCTTCTTGTATTTTATCATAGGCAGTTAGAAGAAACCAACTGCCTCTCTCTATATTGTCTGAAAAACCTTTTCAACCAGATCTACCTTCATTAGGTTCATTTTCTTTTTTCCATGCTACTACATGCAATAATGTATCATTTCATAACAGGAATCCCCTTCCAATAACATTCTCCTCCATGTCCTTCAAGGTCTCACTGAAAGTCTCCTCAAATCTCTCCTAACATTCATTAACAGGTGCCTTGGGGTCTTGTCAGCTTCCTCCTGTCACCTGACCCCAAAGCTAATATCACAAGCTTTTTTTTTTGTTTTGTTTTAAACAGCATTACCTCATTTCCAAGGAACAAATTTTGTTTTGGTTATCTATTCCTGTGTAACAAACTACTTGCAAACTTAGGAGTTTAAAACAACAGTTTATTATTCTTACTTTGCTATGGGTTGCCTAGCAGTTTTCACTTGTGATTTCTCATGTAGGTGTAGTCAGAATGCAGCTGAGATTGGTGTCTTGTGAAGGCTTGACTGGGATGGATGCCCAAAGAGGCTCACTTACATGACTACAGTTGTTGGCTAGGTTGAAGCTGTCAACTAAAGGCTACAGATCTTGGGTTTCTTATACCATGGTCGTTTCGATAATCACACATGGAGCTAATTCCCTCAGAGGGAGTGTTCCAAGAGGGTGGAAGTTGCAATCTCAAGTGCCAGGGTTAGAAACAGATAAGTGCTTTTGTGTCACACTCTATTGGTCAAAAAAGGTACATAGCCTCTCCCACCCCCCAGATTCAAGGGAAGAAATCATAGATCTTACTTCTTGATGGAAGGAATGTCAAAGACTCATGGCCAAATTAGAGGATGGGGCAGTTAAGACTATTTGCATGTGATTGATTTTATACATACACACGAATATTTATATTTATTTATTTTAGGACAGTTATGACAGGAGTTTTCTCTGAATCTGTTTACTTTGATTTTCTATGCTTTGTCTTTTAGCCCAGTGGCTTTCAACTTGGCTGGCTGCTGTTTTTTAAATCATCTGGAAAACTGGTTCACTATATGATTGCATGATAATTTTGTTTGCTCTCATATAAACATAAAAGGCTGATATTATAACATATAGAAATAGGAACATACCTTGTTATTCTAACCAAAAATATTACCAAAAATAATTTACTTTTGAGAGTAGATGTGACTCAAGTGGATGAGCATCTGCTTCTCAAATGGGAGGTCCCGGGTTTGGTCCCCAGTGCCTCCTAAAACACACATACACAAAACAAGCAAACAAATGAAAAAACCAACTCAGAGGAACCGATGTGGCTCAGGGGTTGAGTGCCGGCTTCCCACATATGTGGTTCTGGGTTCAATCCCTGGCTCCAGTACCTCAAAAAAAAAATTACTATTAAATAAGTCTGGATATTAGATAGTATGAATAGCATTGTTTGTTCTAGAAACCAAAAATCAAGAAATCTTAATAAATATAATATTTCTTAGAATATGTGGCACTACTGTTTAAGTATCTAGACATGAATGTTATGTTTGGTAAGATTGAAATCACTGGCTCAAAAAGAACAACAGTGCTGAAGAAGAATAATTGAAACCTTAATTGTTGGCTATTTTCCTCCAACAATAGCTAGTTTAATGAAAGGGGCCCTTGAATTAGTTACTTGAAAATGGTCAACCTAGTCTCTAAAATCAAACTTTTTTACTATTAATTAGTGGGTATTCCTCCATTAATGAGCTAACAAAGTAGAACTAATAGAATTTTTAGTTCCTCTTTTTCCAGGGATATGATAGACTAGGATGTTCAGACTAACTTCTGTGCTTGAAGGAACTAAAATGATGGAGTACTTTTTCAAGCATTGAAGGGCTGACAAACGGGGAGAAATCACTTTTTAAAAAATGAGAAAATGAGGTAAACAGAAACTATAAGTTGGTCAGATTAAGATTCTTAGAAATATAATACGCTGCTTACAAAAGTCCTATTTAGAATATAAGGACACAGAAAGACTGACAATAAGAAGATGTTATCAAATATACCCATGGAGACAGAAAGTACAAAGAAGCTATCAAATCAGATAGAACAGACTTTTAAAGCAAAAAAATACTAGTGATAGTTCACTTCAAAAAATAAAATTTATATTTCACCAAGAAGATAGAACAATTTTAAATTTGAATGTACCTCAAAAAGCAAGAATGACAAAATCATAAAGAGAAGTAGACAAATCCACAATCACTATTGGATTTTAACATATCTCAGTAATTGATAGAACAGCAGACAGAAAGTCATTAAAATACATTAGATTGAACAAACTTGATCTAATTAAACACTGCACTCAACAACCACAGAATACACATTCTTTTCAAACCCACACACAGCATTTACTAAGTAGATCACAAACTGGTTCATAAAGCAAATCTCAACAAATTTCACAAGATTGAAATCACAGAGCACGTTCACTAATCTATTTTGTGCAATTTACTGTATGCCAATTATACCTCAATAAAAGTTATTTTTTAGAAAACTAATTTTATATAAGATGGCATAATCCATATCCATTTCGTATATAAATATATATTTAAGCATTGGAAAGAAAATTATCTTTTCTCTAACAAATTCATAATGGGGAGCATATTGCACTTAAGTTTCTAAAATAATTCAAACCTTAGTTTGCAATATATCAAAAAATTAATATTGAATATAGTTAAGTAGTAAAAGTTCTAAACTTCAGAATTTTTTAAAATGAGAAGTAAAGCAAGTGAAACATCTAGTTGGTTGATCAAAATTTTGTAGGTTTCCTTGCAGCCATACGGTCATTTTGATTCCAAATGCTCCTTCCCCAGATCAGTTCTATTATAGTGAAGGGTTCTGGATTAAAAATCAAAACAAAACTTCCATGTCTAAGTGATGTCCCATAATAATTAATACTTAATTCATCTGAACATGTCAATAAAATGAGTAATTTGATGCTATTCCCAGAAGAGCAAATCACTTTCTATGAGTATTTAACAGTACTTAACAGGAATCCAAGCATTAGTATTTATTTTTCCTTTTTCTATTGCCAACACAGTACCATGGATAAAATTTTGGAAAAAAAATAACCCATAATCCACCATCCCAACACAATCATTTTTATTTTTGAATACCACTTTCCAGTTTCTGTCCATATGTATATATATTTTTACACAGCTGTAATCAGTGTACAAATTTGTATTTGTTTTATATTTAAATTCTGTTTCACATATTCCATGTTTTTACACAGTCATTTTAATTTTAAGGTTTGCATAATAACACTTAACCACTGATGTATTATATTAATTCATCATTCAAGTTGGATATTTGGGTTAGTATTATATTAAATAGATACTGAAGTTCAATATTTGGGTTATTTCCATGTTTCCCTATTATCATTACTGTGACACCTGTATAGATCTTCTGGCTTTTAACATTATTCTGCTTTCAAACTATTATCTTTGGATAAATTATCCTATATTGGGGTTAGTGGCTTTGAACATAATTCTGGCTCTTGAATAATATTACCATAATGCTTTTCCAAAAGGCTGAAACCAAAAGCACAAGGCCACTAAGTACATATGGGGATCCACTTCCTAACTACCATACTAGCAGTGAAAAATATTAAGTGAATAAAATTTCAAATTCAATTAAAAATTTATCCCAGAACAATTCCTGAGTGACTTACAGACTTTGAAAGATCTTAGGCTATCTTACACTTGACATCTTATCTTTGCTTCAGGAATGTTTCCTTCCTATAGTGTATGATAGCTAAATCATGGAAATTTACAATGCCTGGATGGTGAAACCATTTACTTTTTTAAAACCCTTAAATTCTGTAAAACATTCCTAATATTATTATATGAAAAGAGCTATAATTCCATTAACAGACAGCTGCTTTATTTTAAACTATCAGTTAGAAATGGTTGATAAGGCAACCAAATTATGTAATGGCAAGTAAATACCTAATTGATCAGCTCTGGCGTCAATCCTTCATGCCCCTTTGCCCATCTCTTTGTTTTCTTACTTGACTCTTTCCTCTCTGCTTACGAATATTTTCAAGGTCCCCTCTGTCCTGAATAAAAACAAATCAACCCTCACTCAATCCTCTGGCCCCTCAAGGCACCTCAGGCCCCTTTCTTTAACTGCCAAAAGTCTTAGAGTTTAACTTTTTCCTCTTTAATACCTTTCTCTGTGCCAACCATTGAAAAAAATATTTTGAAGGAGATCAATGTGGCTTATAGCTCTTAAATCCAATAGTCTTTCCTCAGCCTATCTACAACGTTCATAACTTGGCTTCCTACCTTTCTGATCACTATTTCCTACTATCCTCAAACTCTATTCTCAGCAATGCTTCTCTTAGAATCCTTTTTACTTTGGGTATATCAACAATTCGTACAATTTAATTGTCACCAGACCCTAAATCCATAACTACAGCTTTTCTCAAAAGATCAGATCTCTATTTCCAAATTGATGGAGTCTACTTTTAGATGCTCTGTGGACAAATTGAACTTAACATGTGAAAAGTCAATTCTGTCTACTGCCCCTACTTAAATTCCTCTATAATTGTACTCTGTTAATGGTACCATCATTCTCACTCTCATCCAGGCTGGAGATCTTGTTTTCATCTCTGATGCCCTTGTTCATTTTCTCACTTTTCACATCAAGTTTGTTAGAGTCCACCTTTGGAACATTTTTTAAAAATTCCATTTTCTGAATCCCACTGCTATATCTGTAGTTCAGATCCTCTTTACCTCCTATTTCTATTACAAAGGCTTCCTCGATGTTCTCTTCCAACTAATTTTCTAAGAAACTTTGTGAAAAAGCTGCCCATTATTTAGGAATAATTTAAAATAAGTTATATTTTCTATAAGCAACACCTGACCTTCCTAACAGGTATACTTTCTTCTAACCAACAAAAAATTCTTGTGAATTCCTGTATACTAACTTGAATTCTAGTTGTGTGCTATGCTCCTTTTATTCCTATTAGATTGAAAATAACTTGAAGGCAGAGAGTGCATCTTACTCAGCTTTTTATCCAAAATTTTCACTATCTGTTCTCATTTAAAATTCAAATTCATTCTGTTCAACCAATCATTTATTGAGCACTTATGGCCAAGTCAGACAACCAATTAAGTGGTAGGACTGGGACTTTAACATAGCTTTAGTTCCTCTAATCTTATTAATACCATTAAAGAAGTAAAAAATCCCACAGATGTCAAAAATATTTGCTGAATTTAATTAACTGGCTATATTGCCATAATCACTTTTAAAGTAAGATTAATGGAGTTTGAAATCATTAAAATAAGTTGTCTAAGATACACCTTTAAAATAGTAAGATGTATTTTCTTCTACACTCCAATAGTAATTTGAATATTTCCATATTATTCTTTATAGGAATACTTTATAACTATCTTTTTACATTTCTGTTTTCTCCCAATAGATTACAGACATCTTGAGTATCAGGATGTGTCATTATATTTGCATCTCCAGTATTTAGCACAACATAATAAGCTATTAATAATTTAACTGGACATTCAAGGAGCTGAAAATAATCTAAATGCTGATATTTATGAAAGCAGAATACCTGAGAAATCAGTGTAACAGACAAAATCACCAGATTGACCATTGATTTTTTTTCTATCTCTTACTAGATAAAGTCTTCCATGCTGAAACTGATGCACTGGCCTAGACATGACAGATGAAGCCTGAGGGGCGGATACATCAATTCAAGAAAGATAGTTCAGGGAGAAAAAGAGCTACGCATACAGTGCTCTAGAGAATGCCTAACACAAAAGAGCCCTCTCCTCTTGAAGAATTTTCTTTGTACCCAGATACTTTTTTAACCAATATACACTGGTGAAAATGGCATATCTATTGAGTGTCTACCATGTGCCAGGTGCTGTAATAGGTGCTAGGTAATGTACGAAATGGATAATGTGCTGGTAGATCATCAAAAGCAGACAATATAGTATGTTTTGGTAATTCAGTTCATTAACTAGTTGGGTAATTCAGTTTTACTGGAAACTATTCTATCACATTCTGTCTAGCCTTGTTCATGTAAGACAGCATTAGAAATCTGATTTTATTCATCATTGGTTTGAAAAGTATGTCATCATGGAATATTGCCATATATGTTTAATGAATTAATTATGTACTGATGGTACCTATTGTTAATTAAAGGTAAAATTAGGGGCAAACTATGTAAAAATGGTCACCTTTTAAATAACTAAACAAATATTTCATTAGCCTGAGCCACATAGTGGGACTACACACTGGGAATCTAGGGAGTAATAAGCCACAATTCTTTGCAAGGTTCATATAATCACATGGAGGAAGCCAGACCTATAAGCAATGATGACAATTTCATTGCCTTTCTGTTTAGGTTATTTTTTTCCAAAGACTATCATGAAGTGGAATCTCCTATATAATGCTGGTTTTTGAGGCCAAGACCAGTATTTATGCATTCATCTTTATCAGAAAAAAATATATTTTAATGAATCATAATTATATTTCACTGTCTACACTAAAAATGAATCCTATATACTAGTAATTATTCTAGTTATTGATCTACCCATGAAAAATCTCTCATTCATTCCTCACACATACACATTCTAGTCCCAGTGTCATATTACTGTCTTCAAGCCACACTGTTCTTTAAATAAATCTTGCAGCCCATTCCTTCTGTCTGGAATCACTCTCAACAAATTTATAGAAATATTTTCTATCCTCCAAAAACTATCTCATGAAAGTTCTCTCAATTTCCAAACAATGTGATATCACACTCATTATAATATGTATGATAATTAATTTTGCTCATCTTTATTTGCCCACATCCACTATTTCCTCTGAACATAAGCTATTCTTGAGGACATCAACCACATTTTATGTATCTCGTATGTCTATTGGATTTAGCACACAGAAAGTGCTGAGTAAATATTCACTGCAGTTAAATGACTCAACTAATTGTGCTATAAGCAAAACTAATACTTTTATGTTTTTTCTGAAACTTAAAAAAATCGAACATATTAGTGGAAGAGTAAATTTTATTGACTGATGAAAAACTAAAGTGATAAGAAGTATTGGTTGGTAAACAATAACCATTGAGTTCTGCTGGAATCCTATTTTTCTTCTTTCACTTTAAGCCAAAAGAACATAAAATCAAAGATGGTTAGTGAGCTAGTCATTTTTAGTTTCTTCAACAAAAACTGCATAGTTTAGCAGTTGCACAGCCTTAAATATATACATTTTTGCAAAACCCTGAAAGTTTTAATTTTTGTGTTGACCTCAAAGGCTAATGTAATCACCTACACTGGTCGGATTCAGAGTTTCTTTTCCCTTTTCTGCCACTCTGTAAAGAAAAATAAAGAAAATTATTTAAGACATGCCATTTGGGGACCATTTTCATTTTAAGAATATATGAGACCAAAGGCACTTTAGAGTAGGAGAAGAATGCAATTTCTCTTCTGAGTTTGTTGTAAATTTGAGAGTGCATTCCACTGAATTGCTTTTTTTTTACATTTTGGAATATGCACTTTTTTTAAAAAAGATACTTAGATTACATAAATGTTACACAAAAATTATAGGGATACCCATATGCCCCACCTCCCACATAAAAAAATATGGGACGCCTCATGAATTTGCGTGTCATCCTTGCACAGGGACCATGTTAATCTCGTTCCAATTTTAGTATATGTGCTGCCAACGTGAGCACTGAATTAATTTTATATGATTAGTTTTACAAATGGGTAAAGTAGATTGTAGAAAATGGTTACATCCATTTGAATTAGGCTAGGCTTAGTAAGATCACCAATATCTCATTTCACTGTCCCAGAGTTGTTTAAAAATAAAGCATTGATCAATACTAAAGTAAACCACATACTTAATTTGCTCCATTTGATCAACAAATTTGGTAATTCAGTTCATTACCTATTTGGGTTATTCAATTTATAATTCAAGTTCTGTCTAGTCTTGTACATTTTAGACACATTAGGAATCGGATTTTGTTCATCACTGCGTTGAAAGGTAGGTTATACTTTTCATATTGTTCAGTGGCATATATAAATCTGTATTTAATTTGATCCATATGAAATTCCACCTATGGTATTTGACTTGAGCCAAGGAAAGAGAAAGGCAACTTTAAAGACAAGAAGTGTTTTACATTAATTACTTTTCACATAATGTTTTTTTGACTTATTTTGATTTAAGAAGCAAATACTTATTTTGGAAATTTGGAAAAGTACAAAGGTATAAAGAAGAAAATTGAAATAATCTATAGCTATGCTCCAAATTAACCACAAATAGTGGTTTGATGTATTTACCTTGTAATAGTTTTTTTTCTCATTTTTATAAACAATGGTAAGGGTATGCAAACTTAGTTGATCATAAGAATCACCTAAGCAGTAATTTTTAAAAATTCTCATTCCTAGGCTTTGTCACAAGTTGCTTTAATCAGAATAACAAGGAGTAGGCTGAAGACTATAAAATTGTAAAAGTTTCTCAATTGAGTCTGATTATCAGTCAAATATGGGAACTACTTGTCTATGCAACTGCATTTCTAAAAGTGACGATCATTATATCCGGGCCACAGACCCTTTTGATAAGGGTTCTCTATTTCCTTCATCTTTTTTTCTGCTTATAGCTCCATTCTTGGTGGTCAAAAAAATTCTACATAAAAAAAAAAAAAAA
>PVKH010046836.1:0-10357 GCA_004027955.1 Chaetophractus vellerosus | reverse complement strand
GTTTCTTGTGTTAAGATTAATGAATCAGAAACAAAAACTTTTAAAAAAGTGTAATAAATTGTAAAGGCCATGGAAATTTGTAGATCTCAAAGAATGAGTGTGAGCCCTTTGGCAGAGGTGTGCACAATAAATTGGCCCCTTTTCGGGTATTGTGACATTCAGGGGTCTCGGGCACCTTTTCACTAACTCCTCCCCACCACCCATTTCAACCCCATGTCTTGACTTCAGAAACTAAATAAAACTAAGTCAACTACAGCTTTGTGTATTTTCTATAACATGAACCTAAAAACCAGGACTCCAAAGAGATACTGTGGAGGAAATGGTAGAAGAGAATTCCATTGGCTGCAACATCAGTTCTACTTTTAGCTCTCAGTATGACATGTGTATAAGTTTCCCATTCCAATTTAACTTCTTTACTGTCAAGATTTTTCCTAGTGTGAAAAATCACGGTGCCAGTAGCAAGAGAAAAAATTTGGCTTTTACTCCTCTCAACATTTCAAGTATTTTCAAATTAAGTATTCTTTTAAAAGCATTAAGTCAACCAGTGCTTTTATATCAGAAAACAAAACATGGATAATTCCCAAGTAAGTCAAGGAAGCACTGATGCTTCTCCGAGTACACTATGTAATCAGAATGTTTCCATGTGAGTTCGCAGCCCAGCTGTGGTTCTGGGATCCGCACAGCTGGTGTCCCATACACCACAGCAGTGAGGTGCACATAACTCATCTCCACAAGAAATGTGCAACCAATTGTGCGTCTGCAGGTGAGTTGCCCTTCCTCAATTTAAGCTCATATATAGTATTTTGAAAATGAAACTAAAACCTGACTCTTGTTGGGTTGGCATTCATAAAATACAAAGAGCTGGTCTCATCATACTTCGAAATGAACCACTGAGCTGAAACTGGACGAGGGCCGCGTGGGAAGACAGGTGTTTCACTGCTCACGCCCGCTCATCTGGAGTCTCTGTGATCTGGCCCAGCTGCAGGTGTCTCCATGTGGCTGCCAGAACCAAGATTCATTTAGGGAGCTGCTGCTTTTCCGGGATCTCCCAAACGGGTTACAAACACTCTGATTGATTAATAAGGTTATGGTTTAACCAGCATTATTTATTTGTGCTTAACTGTTTACTACTTAATAAGCCAACGTGATAGGGCCATGTTAAAACAGTCTATTTACCCTCCCCAACCCTCCCAGTCCCAAAGGGTCTTAGTCTGCAAAAAAACCCCAAAACTGAACTGCACCAGGCAGATACAGTTAACGAGTATGCAGCCAATTACCTTATTTTCTCTTCTTGCTGAACTCCTCCAGGTTGGTGGTAAATTAAAGTTGTCCCAACCTTCATTTAAATAAATGAAGATGGCAAAATTCTTATCAATCTTTTATGTTTGCTTCTCTAATTTTTAGAAGCTAAGAATGTGCGTGTTAATGTGTTACAGAGGGAAAAAAAAGATTAAGTATTCCACAATTTTATGCAAATATATCTGAAACTTTGTTACCATGTTGGAGAATTACAGCAGGCTTCTTCAGGGACCACCTTTGGCCTCTATTTGACACTGATAATGCCATCAAAGGGACTTTCCTATAGTGTTAATCTTTAAGGGGCTATTAGAGTCGAGTCGTATTTCCAAAAGGTTACATGTAGTTCCCTGATGAACTGGACCAATCCTGTGGGACACCAACACTTTGCCCAGGTGGCCAAAGCACAAGAACCTGGCCTGAGCCAGAGCCACAGGCCAGTGCTGAAGGACTTCACCTCCCACACTCAAGCCTACGCGGGTGTGAAGCTGTTCCCTGAACTAATGTTCTGAACAGTGGGCTATTCAAGTTTATAAAAGTAAAATACTTCAAAATATGGAAAGGCGCCCTACTGACAACCAAGAAAACTTCAGCTATATGGCCACAGTTAAGAAACAGCCATCAATCTAAATCCTTTATCAGCATAAGGTAATGAAGGTGTAAGTACAAGTTTTGATTTTTCATCTAATGGGGGTGGAGATTGGTTGAGATGCACAAAATCCAACACCTGACTCATCTCCAACCTCCTTTTCATTACTACTGGCAACTCCTGAAGACACAAATGGCTCATGCAACTGATAAGACATGAGGCCCAGCTTTAAAACTCTAGTATCCCCATGTGTTTTATTATAGGAAATTTGCTCTTGTCTTTAGTGAACTATGCTTCTGGAGACACACAGGTGCCATCAGCCCTCTTTCTGGAGACCTGTATCCCACCCAATCCATCTCTCCACATCACTGGACCTTTTTGGCACACAAATGAACTAAGGGGAAAGAAAGGCTTGTATCTGGATAAGATGCATAACCATCTGGATTTGGGTTCAGAGGCTGTTAAGGGTTTTCTATTTTAATTCCCAAAGCTAGGTGACAAACTGTAGAAATTTCACTTCTCTATAAGTCAAAATTTGTTCAAAGCCCCAGTGCTTCAAGTCACCTAATGAGCCACTTGGGGAGTCCAAAATACTAGGGGAGGAAGTGTGCCCATTATAGGGACATTGTGCAAATAAATTTTCAGCCCTCTTTATGCCTTGACAATAATGGGAGGTGAACAAGAGTGGAAATAAAGAGAAAAAAATATGGAAGAAACAGGATCTAAAAACACAAAAGCAACACCACAATCTTGGGGGGATATAAAATGCAAATTGTTTCCATTAAGCTAAAGATATTGTACAGAAGAAAGTCTCACATTAGTTAAAAAACTAATCAGAGGAACAATTAGGAGCATGTTTAATTACATCACCTGTAGAACATTAACAATCTATTGAAACTTTAATGGATCATACACCCTCCTTAGGAGAACAGCAAGAACAAGCTTCTGTGCATAGAAAGAGCTTCCCTGCTTAACAGATTTCTCACCCACGTTTGTTGAAAAGTTGTACCTGAATCCACAACCCAAGGTCAGCACTAATGACCTGGGAAGGAAAGGAACTCTAGAGCATTTCCACAAGGCAGCAGTGGCAGCAGCATTCTGGCTGTTTGCTGGTTGTTTTCACAAAGTGTGCACAGAGCCAAAGGTGGATCAACTCAGGACACGGACTTGAAAAGCTCCTTGTAAAAACTGTTCCATGGTCAGCCTCAGGTTGCATTTTGTCCACCATCTCCCTGGAAAGCACGCCCTGCAGCCGGCCAGGGAGGCAGGGCAAAAGGGCTCCTGGTGGGGATGCAGAGCTCTAGTGAGCTCCGTGCAGGGCGCCCCAGCCAGCTGGACCTGCGGGGGCCCAGGGAACATCCCCTGCTACTGCAAAAGTGAGGTGTTATTTTGGGGAGAGGGGTAGATGTGGTAATGCCTCCTCTGCAACGTGGACTTCAGATTATCTTACCAAAGACCCTACTCTCCTCCCAATCATCTTTTGGGAAGATGACATTTCTGGAATAATGAAAAACCACCGGAAGCAATTAGCTCGCAAGTATTTCCCTCATGCATGCTATGCATTTTGGATATCCATCAATTTTAATTTTGGGATATGGATGTGCTGGGAAGCTTAATCAGAGTCATTAACTTCTCCTCACTTTCTGTCAACTGAGGCAGATAAGCTTCAGTGAAGAGATGATGTGTTGGAAGTGTAGAAAAAGGGAAAAGGTGGAAAAGGTCAAAGAAAACAATCTCCATGAGCAGAGAAACGGAGATTTCTAATTGATCTCCCCCATCACCTTCTGCCTCTTCCTTCCGCTCAAACAATGGGGGAGGTGGGAAGCAAGAATCCAGGACTGCAAGGACTAGAACCCACCCTTTTGTCCCATGCCCCCCACCAACTTTTCTTTCCCCCAGGGTATATGGCCTACTACAACTCCACAGCTGGGGTTTCAAGGACAGCTTTCCAATTCTGGCAGACAGAGACTGCAATCAGTTGAACTGAAATTAATTGCCTAATTCTCTGTATTTTGGGTATATTCCCAGTTTTGCTTTCCTTTATTGTTATGTGCCTATAACCAACTTGATGCATTTTAGCACAGTGTTAAAGTGGCTGCTTCCTACCCATTCACGGGTGAGCGATGCTTAATTTTAAGTGTGCCCATTACTTCTATAAAAGTGCTATCTTGCAGAGGTGCTATGAGTTGATTAATTTGAGATATGTATTTGTTATGAAATTCTAGGCTCAAACAACTTAAGGTGTAGAGACCCATTATATGCAACTGGTTAATTCTGTTATTTAACAATTTACTTCTAAAATCTGTAACTTTGAAAATATACCATATACTGCTCTGCGATTTACTTGTGATTCCATTTCCTAAGTCTTGGCTCTTTTTACATTTTCACAATGAGTATTTAGTGATATATGTTTTTAACCACACTCTATATAGAACGTACCTTCACAAGCACTTTCCTTAGATGATTTGTTAAAAAAGGCAGACTGGAGACTGCAGTGTCCTTCCATAATACTGGAATTTAGGGCTATTTAACCTTTTGGTGCTTTTTAAAAAGGCATAAATGCACTACAAACAGCATAGAAAATGAACTGAAAATAATCTTAATGGAGTAAGATATGAGCTAGGGATCTAAGTTAGAATTTCTAAAAATTTAACTTTCGAGCTTTAGGCTGAGAAACTAGAACAAAAAGAAAAGACTCAAGTGACATCTAATATGGGATTTAAAACATCTATCTGGAATATATCAGTTTCTTCCAATGATTTGAAATTGGGAATAGTCTATGCATGCAAGAGAGGAGGGTTAGGCAGCCAATTAAGCCTAAAATATCAAATCTATAATTTGCCTTTGGTAAGGATATTAAAAGTACAGAACACACATGATATTCACTCACCTTGGTACTTAATAAGCAGTAGTAAATGGGCCTTCAAAATTTGAATATGTTTATATGGATGTGTAGTGTGTGAATTGGATATTGAAAGTCCCTACCTGTCCACTCAAAAACTGAGTATCAGAGCTAACTGGCTGAAAGTGACTTCTGCAACCTATAAGACCTGATGATTATATGGGCTGAAAACAGATAATGTGGAAAAACTGCTAAAGCTAACAGGGCTGTAATAAAACTGATGTTTGGCAAACGATGAATTTTGAGGGCTCGGCAGTGTATCTATCAAATCCAATTTTGTTTTGAAGATAATACAAATACTTACCAGAGTCTGATAAATGAAAATAAAGATATTAAAGGAATCAACCATCAAGATAAAACATTCAGCAGTGAGTTTGTACAGCTTTTTTGTAAACACTGGTAAGCCACGACAGACTAAGGATGTGTATACAGGGCCTCAGGAGGCAGCTCAGATACGGGCATCTGCTTCATCTTTGGTGGGTGCATCACGTGTTTATGACCAGTATAAAAACACGGCTAACATTCCTAATCCTGGACAGACCCGAGCGGATGGCTATCCAGAAAGAACGGGAAGGGTCCGTGAGGCCAGCCCCTAGGTGATACATACATTTATACAACAGTGATGGCGAAAGGGCAGCAGTCTTTTCTGGCTTTACTGCATTGTAATTGTGATCGCTTGCCCAAGACGGTGTGCTGCTCTCAGAAGCTGTCTCCTTAATATGTGCTTCATTCCTAGAAGGTGCTAGGACAGTCTTCTTCACAATGTTTTCTTTTTTGTCTGGAGCTGGTCTCTTGTGCATAGAAGAAATTTTAATGCCCGCCTGGATAATCAGTAAAATCTTAATCATTAAGGTGGTCAGATTATACCTTAACTTCATTTCACCTCATAATAAGGGCAATGATACCACCTGGTCATTTCCAAGGCCCCCCATCTTGACCCCAGACACTGTGCTTTGAGCAGCAGTGCTAGACTGCACTGGCACACCCAGCAGACCTTTGCATCCCAACATGACACCTGGGATCTCCATTATTCGAACGATGTGAAGAGGCTCCCCACATGGGCAGCTGTAAACTTTTATTTTTTTTGGTACTGGGGCCAGGAATTGAACCTGGGACCTCATATGTGAGAAGCTGGGGCTCAACCACTGAACCATATCAGCTTCCCTGAATTGGTTTTTTCGTTTGTTTTGCTTGTTATTTTTTTTTTTCTTCAGGAGACACCGGGACCCAAACCTGGGACCTCCCATGTGGGAGGCAGACGCTCAACTGCTTGAGCCACAGAAAATGAGCCACTTGTGCTGTGCAATAAAACAAGGCAAAGGGGAATGGACATGCTTAATACCTAAATGGGGAGAGGGGAGATTAAAAAAAAAAAAGAGACACGAATGGTATTCGGTATTTTCAATTGAACATGTGGAGATTTAGGAACTGTGGCAAGGGCCTAGGCTTCTCTTGGCACCTCCATTCTCTAATGGTATGCAGCGACAACTGCTTCCTTGCCTCTAAGCTTCAAAATTAGTAGCCTCAGAAATTAAATCATCTAAAGGCTAGACAAGCATTTAAAAATAATCAAGAAAACTCCCCCAAACAACACTAGTAATGATCTGCTTGTCATATATGTAAAAGAAGCTGTAAAGCAGTTAAGTCAACCTGAGCTACAACTCCAGAAAGGATCTTCAAGCGCAGGACAAGTCTGTGATGTTTTAAAAATGCCTGGGAGCAGTAGAGCTGATGTAGCCTAAGTGGTTAAACACCTGCTTCCCATGTATGAGATCCCAGGTTCGGTCCCTGATAAGTCCTTGGAGAGAAAAAAAAAAAAAGCCCTGGGTTCTCCCCCAAGCACACAAAAAAGATAAAAAAAGATAATCTTGACAGCTAGGTCTTAGAGACATAGCAAAAGAGCAGTTTTGCTCAAGAACTTACTTCCCCTGCCCACCCAACTCCCCTGTAAGCATACTTTTCACAATCACTACAATGATTACCAACTCTTCTTGACAAGATTATATGTAGTATTTATTGAAATTTTAGCTTGCATGCAGCAGACATTATCTCTGTATGCTTTACTGCATCTGCACTAATCCCTCAGCTAGAGGGAAGAAAAGAAAACAAAAAAACAATATATGCTGCTTATCTGGAATTCTCATAAGTGGATGGAAAAGGGTGAAAGCAAAAATAAAGGTGATATGATCTGCATTACATTTACACCTGTTTCCTGCACTCTACAAATAAATAAATTTCTTACTTAAACTGGTTAAATGATGAGTTAAACTTACCTGAACACTACATTTTGGAAGACTGAGCTTTTCTGGTTTCATCTTGGCCTTTTCCTTCAGTTTTGGTTTCTGTTCTTGACCTGAACTTAGAAATTTCATAGTAGCTGCAGCATGTTTAAGAATACAGTCATTGCTGCAGTAAACCGAGTCAGGCTGCGCCACGCTAGAACACCCAGGACCAATACATTTTGATGCCCCAGGAGCCTCTATAACCTGCAGAAGTGAAACGTGATTTCAAACAATGTACTTGCCTTGCTAGCACTTAAAAAACCAATCACTACTTACATACTAAGGTTCCTCTTCTTAATCAAGAGGCACTAACAGCACTTTAATGTGATAAATTTGATCTTTGTGTATTCCAACTACATGAACCCTATTTCCCCTGCATAAGATGTTCACATTCTTACCAGCCCTTTACGCCACCTGTGGCGGGCAGAATTCTAAAATGACCCCCAGCATTCTGCCCCTCCCCACCCCCTGCCCCTTGAGTGTAGATTTCACACCCATGACTAAGTTCCCTCACAAGGCAAACTCACAAGGACCCTACAGATGTATTTAAGGTTCGAAATGAGTTATGGTTGAGTTACTCAACGAAGCCTTTGAAGTGAGAAGGGGGCAGGGCTTCACTGGCTTTGAAGGAGGACTCTGACATGTTGTGTCCACCATGTAGCTAAGATTTGAGGACAAGGTTGCCAGATAAAATAAAGGATGCCAATTAAATCTTGATTGCAGATAAACGAACAATTGTTCAGTATAAGCATGCTGCAAAAATGACACAGCACACAAGTAATTGGAGAGTCTGGAAGCAGATCTTTCCCCAGTGGAACCTCCGATGAGAGATCACAGCCCCAGCCCTGGCGGGGCTGACGCCTCAGTGCAGAGGGCTAGGCCAGACTCGTAACCCAAGAGAACCGTGAGCAAGCAAAAGTGTGTTGTTTAAGCCATTAAGCTTGTGGCAGTCGGTTTACACAACAGTAAACCAATATATCACAAGACCTAAACTTGGTTGATTCTTTTCATAATAATGTATATTTTGAAGGTCAAAACAATATAAATACACATAAACGTTTCAACCAAATGTACTTGAGCACCATTTCTTCCTCAAATTAAATAGTTAACATAATTGTTCATCCTCCATAAGATCTAAGATTTACTTACAATAAAATTTAGGCTCATGCAACCTCAACCACACTGACAATACAGACATGAAATTAAGATGATATATCTATTAACTTCCATTAATTTGCCTTCTTAATGACTAAATGTGATAGTAGTAGTCAATATCACATTTCTACTTAATACATTCAAAATAAATGTGTTTCAACAGCCCAGTCCTCGCAGCACTTCCTGGGCTGTGTGCTGACGCAGGCAGGAGTGTAAGGCCAAGATGCTTGTAACAGCATCTCAAAAGTCTCCGAGCCCCACCACCTGGCTGGAGGACAGCAGGCAGGCCAGGGGCCTGGCACCTGCACCAACCCAAATGGCAGATGAGGGCAGGCCCCCAGGTCAGGGCTGGCTAGGGAGACGAAGGAAAGCCTGGAGGGAAAACATGCTCGGATCACATCTCCTCTCCTGGGAACTGGAAAGGAAGAAGTGGGAGGGCATAAGACAGTTCTCAGCAGAAGCTACAGCCACGCGGAAAGCATGGTAAAGAACCATAGCCATGAAGGAACAGTAAAAACCAGGTGTGAAGGAGAAATGAGTAGACAGACAGGAGACACGAGGACAAGCACTGATGAGTGTCTGAGCCTCTTACTGAGGGTCAGATCAGCAGCACATGGCCAGAGCCATCTTGGGTGCCCATGCCGAGGCGCCCTTCTTCCTCACTGACATGGCTTTTTTATTATCCCAACATATATCCATGCACACCCCCCCACCACCTCCCTCAGTGCTTCTCAAAGTGAGACACTAGCTGCCTCAGAGATGCATGTTTATTTCAATCAACTAGCACCAGTCTCAGATTTCACTAATATGAACACTAGAGAGGCTATTTTTCTAAAAGTGCGTCCATTTACTAAAAAGTAAATAAGAACACAGGAGACAAATACCGTTAAAAAAAAAAGTGATAGACGGTGCCATGCACAGGACTGGAGTGTGGGAGGCTTGTGCTGACAGCCCAGAAGCTCCTCTGCCAGAGCGCAGCCCCACAGGATGATGCCCGTGGCAGTACAGGCCCAGCTGACTCCAAACAAAACAAACTTCTCGTTTTGGTGTCTCTCTCAATAGAGTGTGAAATCCATAAGGTCAACCCCTTCACATTTACCTCTGTAGGCAAAATACTTACAGGTTGAAATATCTTGAGTTTTTTCTTGCCACTTGGATGTGCAGCTTTCTCAATTCTACCCTTTATTCCTTGGTCTTCACTAGATTTTTGTTCAACTGTTCCTATACTTGTAAAATCTGTGCCATCAGCATTCCCATGGCTAAATTTAGTTTCCTGCTGGTCTGTGATTTCTGAGTTAGCCTCATCCTGCACCTGTAGAATGGTACAATTCGGGCAGATATAATCTTCCCCATTCCTTTCCAAAAGCCTCCCTCGAGCCTCAGAAATGCCCACACAATCGCCATGAAACCATTCTTCACATCGGTCACAGCAAATCATAAACCTGAAATTAGAAAATAATGCTATTAGGAATGGAAGGTGAGAGCTAAACACCATTCAATCTTAGAAATATTAATAAGCCAAATTGGTTTTAACTTTCCAAAATGAAAAAAAAATGCAAATATATAGAACGGTAAAGAAAGTACAATGAAGAACACCCATCTCTTGATTTTATTAACATTCAACCAAATTTGCTTCACCTTTTGATGGGAGGATTTTAAGAGTAGATCATAGGTTTCAAGGCATTCCACCCCTAGATGTTTCAGTATACATCTCTAGAAAATACCAATGATTCCTTTACCCCACCTAACAAACCTAACAGTGTTTTCCTACTGCCACTTGGCACCCAATCCTAGTCAAAGGCTCCGAGGTGCCCCAGATGTCCAAATTGGGGTCCACTCAAAGCCTGCCCATGGCACTCTTCAGTGTGAGTTACTGTTCAGCATGGGAGCCACAGTCGCAGGAAGGTGGTGTGACTGGGGCAGTGAACATTGCCCATGTGTCACTTCACGCCCACCACTGAATATAAGCAGTTGCCTGGGGTTCATGGCTACTGCAGTGGACGGTGTGGCCCTAAGCAGTCCCTACCCATGCCTTTTGTTCCTTTTTTGACAGTGATATTTTATCTTCCTCAACTGAACAAATTATTTTACCTAGCCCTTTTTTTTTTTTAGGTACCAGGGGCTGGGGATTGA
>PVKH010046835.1:0-10357 GCA_004027955.1 Chaetophractus vellerosus | reverse complement strand
TCTGCGTCCGTTCACGGCCGGCGCTTGATTCAGTTCGCGGGTGGCTGGCTGCGCTCCATCCGCGGGCGACCTGCCCTGCCCGTGGCGGCTCTTGCCCTGTCCGTGGCAGCTTCTTGCCCTGCCCACGGCGGCTCCGGCCCACCCATGGCGGCTTGCCATTCTCAAGGCGGTCTGCCCGCTAGGAGAGGTCCCCGGGAATTGAACCTGGGGCCTTCCATGTGGTATGCCGGCGCCCTATCCACTGGGCTATCGAGCCGGCCCCAGAACTGTAGGCTTTTAAGTTAATAAAGTCCCATTGCGAAAGCCAATGCATCTGTTTGAGCAACTTAGCAAACTAGAACAGTCCTTGTACAATATTTGTTGTTGTGAGATCAACTAGCCACTTTTTCATCGAACATTATTTTTACTTGAAAGAACAACCAACAGACAATCTATGCTTATTTAGGCTGGAGTATTTAGTGGATATTTTATAACCTATGAAAAAATGAGCCCATCACGTCAGGGAAATGGCAGCATTTGTTGCCAATGAAAAATTTGACCTTCAAGCAAAAAAAAAAAAATTAGAATTTTGGAAAGCTTGAACAGTTACTGTGAGGCTGGCAACTGGCCTATATTTAAAACTTTCCAGAAAAAAAATTATGTGATGACAGTAAACGTGATTTTTTTTTATGTTGTACATCGAAATATATAAACATCTGGAAGTTCTGTATAACTTAGTGGATCAACATTTTCCAAATAAATAGTCATAATGTTAGAAAATCATTCACGGGTGGAAGGTGCATTCAAAGCACAAAAGAGACCAATGGATTTTAACATTTAGGGAAAAAGAAAAGTTTATCAATATGGCTTTGGGTTCCATCTGGCAACTAACCTTTAAGAAACTACTGCTTTTTAAGTTTACGTGTAGTATCAAAGAATATCCACAATTATCCAGGAAGACTATTAAAATACTCTTTCCTTCTTGAACTACATATCTGTGTAATGTTTGAATTTCTTCATATACTTTAACCAAAACAACATATCCCAACACTTTGAATGCAGTAACAGATAAAAACATCCAACTGTCTTCTATCAAGCCAGTCGTTAAAAAGATTTGCAAAAATGCAAAACTATGTCGCTCATCTTGATATTTTCTTGAAAATATAGTTATTTTTCAATCAATGTTTTCATTAAATCTGTGTTATTTATGTTATAATATACCATTGTTTGTTACTATTTTTTAATGAATTACTAAATCACTATTTTTTACATTTTCTCAGTTTTAATTAGATTTCAATAAATCTAACCCACAGAAACAGAAACTCTTTGAGGTCCTAAATAGTTTTTAAGAGAGTAAAGGAGTCCTAAGATCAAAAAGTATGAGACATACTGGTTTAATATATGTACCTCAAAATATATGCAATTATTTTTAAACTTGATAAAATAAATAAATTTGCTATCAACCAATATATGTAATTGAGTTACATTTACCAGGTAGGTTGAAAATAAGTAAACAATGACTCTACTACTTAAGACATCCCAGAATGTGACTATTTTTATGAGTTAAAATGCCACTTTTGTTCAATTTCTTTCATGTGTTTTTACATGCTAAATTTTCTTTCACACACAAAAAAAGAAAACCTTTTGAATTTTGTTCAGACAGTAACTTCTCAGTAAACCAGAATCTTCTGGTTACCCAAGTAGTGCAGGGAAATTGCTAGAAGCTGGAATCAGCTATCACTCATCCTCTGATTTTCCTCTGACGATTTTACAGGCATCATTTTGGCTTGATTTTGTTGTTTCATTTTAAAATATGTCTATTAATCTTCAATATTAAAAGCAAACCTCCAAAGGCAATTTTAATGGATTTTTAACAATACTAGGTTAAAAAGAATGAAGAGGAGGAAAAGGCAAAGTTCTTTCCAGTCTCTTTTATGTTACAGAATATCTACAAGGAAAATTAAAGTTTTATCCTAAAACTTCTAATAACCACATCCTTGAAAATTATAATTTTCTGATAAACAACAAGTTGTAAACACACACACTTTCATTATGAACATAAAATTGACAATGGTTCCAGAAAATTATGAGATGATTGGAAAGTAGTCAGCAGTTTGGGATACTGTTTATAAGGAAATACTAGTTTTTCTACCATTAAAAATAATTTTGCTTAGCAAAATTAGAGCTTTTCAATATCCTCTGGGTATAATTGGAAAGATATTAAATAAAGGTTCACTGAGATTCACTGCCATAGAACATACCTAGGCAACTAGTCACATCAGAAACAACTTTTTGTGAAACTCCAGGCAAAGAAGCATCCGTAGGAGATGCTTTGGAGATTCCTCTTCCTATTAATGAATCTGAATTTACAGGGAGATTACTTTGTGCTTCACACTATGGCAGGTGCTGGGAGTGGCCAGAGGGTGCATGAAACACAACGTTTGGCCAAAGACTGTTACAATCTGGCTGGAAAGAGAAGCTGCAGGAAAGTAAACCAATTAGTGAATGACACAGCGGGAGGATTCCAGTCCTGAGTGTCAACATACAAACTATACGCGAAAATTAGTCTCCTGAAAGGGACGCCTGTGCTTAAATCAGCGCAGTGGGTAGACGTGATGGCGTCACAGCGCCGCATGCCAAGCACACCCTCTGCCCTTTGAGGCACGCAGCAGTCAACACTGGCAAGCTTTGATAACTGTCCCTACAGCACTGTCCCCCCATCCTTACCCTCAGGAGAAGGAGGCTTCGGACAGCATAAGTGAAACCTTTCTTCGGCCACCTTGTCATTAGTCTCCATATTAATTATCTCAGGAATGAAAAGGCATCTGTCTCCACAGACTGCTCAAGACCTTTGTAGGAAAGATTGCAGGTAATGGCATCTTTTTGCTGACTGCAGTAGTATTTTATTTTCACATAAGAGCACTTATTATCTAACAGTAAGTGAATTAAGCTTTGAAACCCCTTTCATTAAAGCAGCCAAATAGCTTCAGTACCAGCCCCTTTTTCTAGCAGCTGCTCCAGCAACGACCCCAACATTACCCCGCCGGCAAAGTGAGCAGGAGGCTCTGCTCAGGAATCCCTTTCGTCCCTTCTGTCCAAACGCCACTGGCTCCCTCTATAGCTTATATGCATTTCTTACATATGCATCCAAATCTGAAATTATAGAACCATCTACTTTAGTTCACAAAATATCCAGTGAATGCTTTGCTATTAGGAAGGAAAACAGGAAATGACGAAATCCTAAAATGCTAGTATTTCACCATTGATCATTAGTCTTCATGTTTCCCCATCTTTTTATAAATGTTTTATTTTGAACTATTTTCAAATTTACAGGACAGATACAAAAATAATGCCAAACCCATATGGAAAACTAGAATGATCCACTAATTTGAACATTTTGCTGCCTTTTCCAAATGATGCTATCTATCTATCTATCTATCTATCTACTATCGATCTTCAGAACATTTGAGAGCAGGTTGCACACCTCATACTCCTTGAACACATAATACTTCCATGTAAATTTTCTACAAACAAGGATATTCATTTATGTAATTGAGTGCAGTTATGGATTTCAAGAAATTTAACGTTGATATAAAGCCTACTGTCTGTATCATAATTTTTCTTATGTCCCAATACCGTCCTTTTGAACCTTTTCTCTTCCATTCTCAGATCCCATGCAGTATCATGTATTTAATTTAATTGTCATTATCTCTTTAGCTTATCATTTCATTCTCTTTTTTAAATTATGGAAACATATTGTAATGGTTTGACAGTTTTATTTAATTATGAATTCCAAAAATATAAATTGGATTATGCTTGTAAACTGATCTGTTCATCTGGGCATGATTAAGTTATGATTAGGGCGTTAACTGCCACATCAGTGGGACGTTGAGGCCCACCCCTCAGTGGGCGTGGTCGCAAGTATAAAAGGCTAGACAAAAGGCAGCAGGGAGAAAGAAGCAGATTGGAGAAGCAGTTCTGATGTTGGAGTGAACCGTTCACCCGATAGTCTACAGCTGGCCTTGTGTTGAGACGCAAAGCATAGAGAGCCTCATGGTCTACAGCTGAACTTGTGGAGGAAGCAGAAGCTAAGCCTGGAGAGAAACGCAGCTCCGGCAGGAGAGGAAGCCAAAGGCCTGAGCCCTTGCAGAGGTTGGCAGTCGTCCTGCTCCAACACGTGGACTTTGGTATGAGAAGAAACTTATGCTTTGTGGCCTGGTAACTGTAAGCTTCTACCCCAAATAAATACCCATTATAAAGACTGACCAATGTTTGGTATATTTCAAATGGCACCCCTGTGACTGACTAATACACATATACAACATAAATTTTCCCATCCCAGCCACTCCCAAGCATACCATTCAGTGGGATTGATCACCTTCATTTTGTTGCAATACCCTCACCATCATTCATTACTAGAACTTTCCCTTCACCCAAAACAGAAACCCTATACTCATTTTGCATTAACTCCCCATTGTCCCTGCCCCCACCCCTGGTAATCTTTTCTCTACTTTCTATCTCTAAGAGCTTGCATGTTTTCTGATATTTTCTTTTTCTTTTCTTTTTTTTAAATTTTTAATCAATTTTTTTTAGGATATATTGATTGCATAATTGTTACACAGAAATTTTAGGAGTACCCATATGCCCTACCTCCCACACCTCCCACAACCTCCCACAGATATTTTCTTTGTACCTACAGTGGGGCTTAAATTTAACATCCTAAATCTATAGTCTCCTCATTGATGATTTCTAATGTTTTAATCTTCTTTTCCTGGGCCATCACTCTCTGTTTCTTTGTGTGTTTGGTAACCTTCTTTTAAAACCTATACATTTTGATATTTAACATGTTATCACTCGAATTTAGACTCTTGGGCATCTGTTCCTTAATCTTGTATCCAGATAGTGTTATGACAGAGATTTTTAAGGAAAAGGGCAGGAACTTACAGGAAAAAAAAAGAAGAAAGGAAAAAAAAAACACCTTTTCTACTATTTTCAGATTGACCTATGTGGGTGCTTTCCTTGGCAATTTATCCACACAATGAATTTAGATAATAGCTACAGGCCAAATTGTAGGTGCCTCCCTGGTCTTTTTTGTGCCTGTGTCTTGTTTTGGGCATGTGTGTTTGGCCCTAGGAATCCCCCCACTTACGTAAATGGGAATGTCCTCTCTTCCCTAGGAAGCAGTTTCTGCATGGTCCTGGGCACTGCACTGCACATCTGAAAGCCAGCAGTCCCTTACCCCTGGCGGCCACTTGAATGCTCTCCTGTAGCATTCCGTAGAAGAGCTTTGTGAACTACCATGTAACTGCAGGTTGCAATTATTAATAATAATAGCATATGTGTACTAAATGCTAAGCAGCATATTAAGTGCTTCTCACACACCATCATATCTAATCTAAAAAGAAGTTACATCCAAATTCTAGAGTTGCTAGATAAAATCCTGGATGTCATGTTAAATTTAAACTTCAGATAAATAATGAATATTTTCAGTATAAGTATATCTTAACCATTGCATGGGACATACTTATCTAGATGAGACAAGTAGACACAGAGTGCTGAACGTACTTGCATAAGGTCATAGAATGAGCAAGTTGCAGAGAAGAGATTTGACGTCAGTGTCTTCAGAGTCAATACAAGAAGCCTTACACTACAATACTATTATCTCCATTACTATACCATGCAGCAGTAACCCTTACTCAGGACACCAGAAGAGTTAGTCTCTTCTTCTTCCTAGTCCAGGATTCCTATTTATGGATTTCCTTCTACATAAGGCAACCAATGAGTAGAACAAGAGAGATCATATGAGTAAACAAATGCAGCACTTATTACTTACACTGACTTGACCAAGGTCAATGAGAAAATCAGGGAGCCACAAGTCTGAAGACACTCTCCCTCCTCCTCCACCTGGTTTTCCAATTCCCTACCACATGTTCCAATTTTGTGAGGACTGTCAGACATGCACTGGTACCACCCTTGGCCCTGTTATTAAACAATAGAGCCAAGTCCCAAACCGTCCTATGTATTTATAGCTGGTTGTCCACCAGTAAGCATTGACCGGGAACATCCTTGTTCAGTTTGAAGAATGCAGCAAGAGCCAAACACACTGAGCAACTATTTTTAATTCATGATATTGGGTTCCATCCTAATCCTTGCCTGTTAAGCAATGCTAATGATCATACAATTGGTAAATCTGGACATCTTCCTCAGTAGCTAAATTAGGTCAACTGGCAGATGCAATGAATTTTCTCTGGGCTCAGTCTTTCTGTTGTATTTCAAATAAGCAATCATTAAGGACAAAGAGAATTATGAAAATGTTCTTTCACTAAATATTATTCTTGCCACTATAGCTGAAGCTGAGTAAATTGCTCTTTGGCTTTCTTTGTTCTTTGTACATTTAACTTTTCCGGGTAAACCAGCCTATCAGAGCAGCCCCTCATATTTTTGGAGCAACCACCTTGTAGTTTTAGGCACACTCCACTTTGGAGAAGGTGAGTGAATAATACAGGTTGTTTCCTCTACCTTGAAAGAAAAATGAAATCACTAGCATAAGGAAACAACACAAAAATTTCACCCACAGGACTGCTGATTATGCCAAATATGATTAACTACAAATTGACATAAAGGAAGTGGATATTCAGAAAATGCCAGGAAAGCATCAAATCCCATTCTGTGGCTGGTTCAAGCACAAAGAGGAGATGATCATTTGTTCCAGGCTTCTACATTATATGTTCTTTTGCCAGAGGTAAAACCACTGACTAAAGGCAACACAAATATTTCTCTCTGTCTCTCTCTCTCTGCCTCTCTCTGTCTCTCTCTGTCTCTCTCTGTCTCTCTCTCTTTCTCTCTCTCCCCCCTCCTTTCTATCAGAGTTAGTATAAATTATAGTAACTTTGTCTAAAGAACTGGCTTGCATCAAGACATCTTTAAACTCACAAAGAACTTCATAAACATTAAGTAGGTTTTACTAAGTCTAAAAAAGCAAATGAGGTACCAAGGCACGCTGATCTGCATTAGTTATTCTCAGGCATTCCCAGCAAGTGCCTGCCTGGCAATCCTGAAGTCTGAGGTATTGTCCTGCTGGCACCTGTGTCTCATTGTATAACCTTTGGCAAGTAACTTACAAGAACATCTCTGTAATGCATATATACAAAACAACATACATATACTTTCTAATCATTTGCATATACACATATAAAATATATAAGAAACATCAGTTGTTTTTAATGTGGAAATTTATAAGAAACAAACTAAACTGTCTTTGTCATCTAATTTTACAATTCAATTGAGCGACTACATTAACATTAACAAAATTGCCAGGAAACAACTGCAGAGCAACATATGCCAGATTTTGCAAGACAAATTAGAAGTGCAAATTGTGAAATTAATTTTTAATGGAGTGGTTAGGTCATTGAAGCTATTTCATTGAGGAAAAAAGATCTCTAGGTGAGGTACATTTGAGCAGGATCTGGGGGAAAAAAAGAGTAAATGTCAATTAGTGAAGAAAATATGGGAAATAAAAATACAAAATACAAAAGTATGAGCCAAAGAAGGGATTAGCAACTTGAAATCAGAGGGGCCCAACCCCATCTCAGAATGATCAGTGACCACCTGCACCGCTAGGGGTGATTGGGTTGAAACTATGGAGCAGAACCCATTAATACCAGCTCGTACTGTAAGATGAGGCAGAGCCCCGAGACCAAGCGTTATCTCCAAATAAAGTTTCCATGTCGTTTCCAAAATGAAGAGTTAGTACTCAACCCAGATCTGCCACCCAGAATTTATAAACGTTTTATATAGTATTATAAAATATAATACAGGTATGTGTTATATAATATATATAGCATCTTCTCAAGTTTAGAAAACAAACAATATTTATAAATGACAAATATGTGTATGATACAATATATGCAATATATATTTATACATGTATATGTATGTATGTGCGTATAAATATACATAAAAACTAGGTGCTTAAACAGGCAACCCAATCTGCTTGAGTATTGATGCATTCCAATAAAGATTACAAAAAGAATACCAAGCTCTATAAAGTATACAAGGCTGTCCCAAATTGAATACACTTTTGTTTTCAAATTTCCATCTATGACTCTGTTTCCAACTTCACAGATGTTATTCCCTTCATTTCACACTGTAAAGTGGGACAAACCTTTTAATAAATCTTTTGGAGAAATTATATCACTAGGATTCTAAAGGGAGGTAGAGTAATCCACTTAAAATGATGTTAATGAAATTTATCTGTTTAATAACGCTTTTTTTTTAGTGCAACAGACACTTTATTACTAGTTTCCACTATCAACCTAAGCAGTTGTAGCCATATTGTCATGGGGAACATGGCCTAGATCTCATGGTACGGTCTAACCATTTCTAGACCCTGTTATAGCGCATTGCTTTCCAAATGCCCCACCTTTTGGAGGTTATAATATTAATATTAGGCAAGAGAGGCTTAATATTAGTTATAAATTGACTTGAAAACACAAGAAGCTTTATGTCTCCTTCATTTGCTGACATTTGCATAATGGCTTCTTTTGTTCCTTTTGTCCCCAGACAATTGAGTTAGAATATCTCTATTAAACAAATACTCTTTCAGAAAGACCCTTGGGCCTAATTATAACCCTCTGTAAAATAAGACTACACGTAGTAAAGAATGTGTCTTTTTCTCTACCTGTAACATAAAATCCAGAAGGTTTTGAAGTTTGATGTGGGAAAGAAATGCATTTTATTCCAGGCTATTTGAGAATTGAAAGGGACAGAGGAAACGTGACAGTTGTTGTTTCTGCTAATAAAGTTCATGTAGCTTCCCTCCCCCATCCTGGTTGCCGTGGGAGAGTGTGGGCTGCGATGGGGGTGGGTTTCACTGGAGAGACTTATCTTTGCAACATTCAAGTGAGTCAGGCTCAGACAACACCCAAGTGTAGGAAAATGCAGTCACCTAAAAATAATCTAGCCCCGGAGCTATAAATGACTCTAATACTATTTTTTAAATAATTTGATTAGCCTCAGTTTCAAAATTCTTTAAATATTTATATTCATTTGAATAAGTCTATGTCATTGGTTCATGGTTTGCATTACTCAGTTTTCCCCCCTTTTACATTGTTTTCTGCCTTTCTATTCTGGTCAGGTTGATCTTTATTATTTTAAAAGCACCATGTTCTGTGCCTTTAGCATTTATATTCTTTAGACACATTTGATTATTCTGTTTTTAAATGTCATTCCTTGCTAGTGCTAATTTTTTCACAATTTCTGTATCAACTTATTATTCTTATCCTATTTCCCTACTTCTCAAAATATCTTTTACAAAAAGTTATCAATTTTTTTAAAGGTCTCTTTTGCTGTTTTACTTTGGTGTAACTGAATTTCTATTCTAATTTTATTTTCATTTGTTTTTCTGCTTCCCGCATTTCTTTCTGGGACTGTGCTCAGGTTAATTTTTACAATCTGTCATTTCCTGCAGATTCTGTCATCAGAGTGACCTATGCTTCCTTATTCTGTTGAACTCTTTCATGTATTTTCATATTCATTTTATTTTATAATGCCCTAATTCATTACTCTCTGCTAATGCTACTGCTTCTCTTTTTTTCCCATTAAACTACCTATTGCTATGCAGCCTTCTCTTAATTATCATTTCCTCATCAATATTCAGTTGCCTTCAATTCAGGTTAGTGTATTAATTCACTCTACTTGTGAATGAAGAGTATGTAAATATACCTTCCAATGAAAAATAGTTCTATACTTCAGAACCTCTATTTAACACTATCAGCTATGGGTTATAAGACATTGGGGAATAAAACCTAAAATGTGGGGGATGGGGTGGAGAGAAGATACAAGATAGATGGATTCTGTGAAAATAAACTGTTTTATATCAAAAGGTGATTTATTTATCCTTCTGCAGTCTATATGTTCTAACAAGACTTAAACAGGCAAAGTCCTAACTAATAAATATATAGCCACATTCTTTAAGATAATCAGTCTCTCTCTTTGTGAGCAGCAATGACCATACTTTTATAGATGTGCCATAATTAATGGTAAATCTTCTTTCATAGAATTCAAGATATTGCCATTCAAATGAAGTTTCTCTATCTCATATTACTACTTGCCACAATGATTATTCCATACTGTAAATCAATTGCTATGTTACTTAAGTGCTATATCACTTAAGATTTTGCCTAATGCTTAATTAGAGTTTCCCCATTTAATTACAAATTGAAAATAATAATCAAACCTCCCTCAACTGCTTTCTGAAACTAATGAATTTTCCTATCTGTCCACAGAGGGAAGCTTCCCTAATCCATTTCCCTACCCCCAGACCAGGTCAAGTATCTTCTTATGTCTTCTGATAACACAGTGTGGTTCTCCACAGCAC
>PVKH010046834.1:0-10358 GCA_004027955.1 Chaetophractus vellerosus | reverse complement strand
ATTTATAAAGGACTCCAGCAAGAGGACCAAGACCCACCCTCGATGCTGCAGTCTACCCAAAGGCCCTTAACTGAAGCAATCTAATCAAAAGGTCCCATCTACAATGGGTTTATAGGCACAGGTATGAGCTCGCTTTAAGATTTTTTGGGTCCACAAAAGACTCAAAAGCAGCATAGCTAGGTACAAAAAAATGTTGTAGCAGAATACTGAGAGTGTTAAAGAGCAAGGGAGTGAGATGAACAGAGCAGTGTTCCAGGGTGATTAATCTGCAGTAGTGTGTATGATGGATTGTGAAAGTGATACTAGAACTCTCCCTCTGGCGCCATGGCTCCTTAAATAGAAAACATAGAGACAAGTTTAGCTTCACAAATCCTAGGAGATGTTAAGCTCATGATCCCTGGTGGCACCGTAGAATCAGGATGAGCCCATTTCAAACTTAACTCTCGAAACAACCACCACAAATAACTTATAGAAGAGTGTCCTTGCTCACTTAAAAAAAAAAAATCAATTTTATTGATACGTATTAATAAAGCATACAACCCATCCAAAGTGTACAATCAATGGTGTTTGGTATAATCATAGTTGTGCATTCATCAATTCAATCATTATCATTTCATTATTCCAATAATAATAATAATAAATAGACAAAAACTCATTATCTTTCAATCTCTGTCTCTTTTCCCTGCTGTCCATAGCTGTTATTGTCTCTGTCTGTCTAATTTATTTGTATTTATATTTCATATAGAGGGAGTCAAACAATATGTAGTACCTTGTGTCTAGTTTCTTTCCCTGATTGGAAGATTATTAATTTATTACTGTATACCACTGCATAAATTGCTTTAGTTGTTATTTTTGCCTATTAACATCTTGTAACATTAACATATATTTGTCCAGTTTCAAAGAAAAAGTCTTATATATGCAATATTACCCATATTCATATTTCACATGAGATTTCACTACATTATACTGTCCCATGTTACATTTTATAGCTTTCCTTCTAGTAACATACATGACCTTTGACTTTCCATTTCAACCACTTTCATGCCCATATAATAGCACTGCTAGTTACAAACGCTCTGATGTGCTTTCACCTTTTCTATTCATTTTCAAATATTAACAAACGACCTTTTTACCAATTCTGCACAGATTAACTCTCAGCTTTCCATTCTCTAACCTCATTTTATTTTCTTGAAACCTTTATTCTATTTATTAACTCCATGAGTTTACACAATATATTTAGTTCATAATAGTGCTGTCATTCAGTATCTTTTTGTGTCTGGCTTGCTTCCCTCAACGTAATGTCCTCCAGGTTCATCCATGTTGTCATATACTTCACAAGTTTATTTCTTACCACTGTGTAATAGTCCATCGTTTGTATACACCACAATTTGTTTATCCATTCATCATTTGTTGGACATCTGGTTGTTTCCATCTTTTGCCTTGCTCACTGTTATAACATCTCCAGTATTTTAACAGTATTTTTCTTATTTTTCATACCATCGCAATCCACATGGCATGGTGAACCAACTCTGATAGCCATTAACAAAAGAGGTGTATGGGAAGTTGTTCATGTTGGCTTTTGCAGGGACATTTGGCAAAACCTCATTTTCTTCATCTTTTCAAATGGGATGAATAGTAGTACCTCTTTGGGATGTGCGCATTGAAGGGTATAATTCATGTAGAGTAATTTATAAGCCAAATAATGAGTGCTCTGTAGATATTAACTGTGGTAATCCCCAGCAACATTATTTTAGATGGTTTATCATCCCATAGTTGGGAAGCCTGAAACCAAGAGGGTAGATGCAGGCTCTCAGAGAATGAATGTGGAAAGACTAGTAGATTAACTAATCCATAGAGTATATCTACAGTAAAGGGATAGAAAGAAGTGAATATAGGAAGAAAGAGATAAGTTAGAAATAAACGGGATTAGCACAAAATAATATTATGTAAGTTCAGGTGAATAGTTGAGAAGGAAGGCCATTGGAATTGACATTGAGGTAATCTTTTAGGAAGCAATTTCAAAAGGGCTGTAGAGAAGGAAGTCTGCTTGAAGTGGGAAGTAGGTGGAAAGGAAGTAGGAGCAGTTTGGTATTGACTGCTCAGTTTTCTGGGGAAGTAAGTAAGTTAAATGTCTGCTTTTCACCTTCACTAATTTCATTTTCAGCTCTTCCCAGGTATCTGGTTTCATGTGTTAACACAGTCTCTTCAGAGGTCTTGATGAATTGAGGTGTGAACAAACACTTTTTTTTTTTTAGCAAAGGAAAGATTTTGAAATCCTGTTCATATTTTTCCCGTAACTTTCTCAAATCTTCAAGGTTATGCAGTGACGGGGATCCTAGGACAATTTTCCAAGCTTTACTCATCAGAAAAATCACTGTGGACATTTATTAAAATACTGATTCCTAAGCCACTCCTCTAGGGATTCTGAGTCAAGAGCCCATGGATGGGACCTAGGAATATGTTTTTTTTATTTTATTTTTTTGAGGTACCAGGGGCCAGGGATTGAACATGGGTCCTTGTATATGGGAAGCTGGCACTCAACCACTGAGCCACATTGGCTCCCCTCAGTTGGTTTTTTCATTTTTTTTTTTTTTTTAAAGGAGGCACCGGGAAATGAACCCAGGATTCCCGTGTGGGAAGCAGGTGCTCAACTGCTTGAGCCACATCCGCTCCCCAGGAATATGTGTTTTTGACAAGTGTCCCAAGTGTTTCTTATGGTCAGACAAATTTGGGAAACATTGACCTAAAATTTATGTTTTCTTTACTGGCAGCTGAAGAAAGTTTCCCAAATTTCTTTCCTTTCTCAAAACAAAATATTTATTTATTTAATTATTTTTTATTTTTTAGGAGGTACCAGGGATTGAACCTGGGACCTTGTAAATGGGAAATAGGCATTCAACCAACTGAGCTACACCTGCCCCCCAATATTTATTTTTTAAAAGGAAAATTGTAGGACTAGGTACTATATTTATACATTTACTGTACTATATTTATACTTCTGTCATATTTATAATTAAAGATGCTAGGAACATTATGATTGTTGTATATTAAATGGAAAAAGGAGTGCATGAAGGTGGGGAGAAATGAAAGGAATGTGCTTACTACTGTGAAAAAGTAGAAAGCCCAAATGATAGAACTCTAAGAGTACTAATAACAGGGGCTTCATCATTATGCCTGAAACATTCTTTGA
The DNA here is from genome assembly GCA_004027955.1 of Chaetophractus vellerosus. NCBI lineage: Eukaryota > Metazoa > Chordata > Mammalia > Cingulata > Chlamyphoridae > Chaetophractus > Chaetophractus vellerosus. The sequence continues at coordinate 7,168 of PVKH010046834.1, read as the reverse complement.
TGCTGAGTTGTGAACAGATGCTTTGGACTAGATTTAAGACAGATAATTATATTTATTTTATTTTATTTTATTTTTTAAAGATTTATTTGTTTTATTACAAATCTCCCCTTCCCCCCGCTGCGGCGACGCGCCTAGAGTGGACACTGCGCAGGCGCGGCTTTCCCCGCTTGTGGGCAGTCTCTGCGTCCGATCACGGCCGGCTTTCAGTTCGCGGGTGGCTGGCTGCGCTCCATCCGCGGGCGACCTGCCCTGCCCGTGGCGGCTCTTGCCCTGTCCGTTGCAGCTTCTTGCCCTGCCCACGGCGGCTCCGGCCCGCCCATGGCGGCTTGCCATTCTCAAGGCGGTCTGCCCGCTAGGAGAGGTCCCTGGGAATCGAACCCGGGGCCTCCCATGTGGTATGCCGGCGCCCTATCCACTGGGCTATCGAGCCGGCCCCAGATAATTATATTTAAAGAGCCCTTGTGCTAGGGAAGTCACAGCCATACCTAGTGGCCATCTCTCAGCTCTCATGGAACCCCATCCTTTTCTGTTGTGTGCAGATATTTCAATATGTTTCCATTCCGCAGCCTGGGAGAGACTAATGGAACGGCTTAAACATACCTTAAACCCTAAAATGGGAATGGCAGTACTAGCTGTTTATCAGGGCAGGAACTCTCAGTGGCAAGGCCCCCTCCCCCTGAGTTGTATAAATTCCTCACTCTGAGGGAGTACAGATTTGTCTCTTCTCTCCAACACAAAGTAGGTTGTGTGGAGCTGCAATCCACCGACCCTGACCTGAGCACTTGGCCTCCCCAGCAGCTCAGCCCTGCTCTTTTGGACACTTTGTGCTATACAGTAATAAAGTGGCTATTTGCTAAAGTTTCTGCTGTGCCTAAGCCTGTGTTCTCATGATGCACTGTGTAGCAACTCATTCCACACCTTGTAAAAGGCCTTAATTGGAGGAAAGTCTTTATATTTACTTGAACCAGTTGAATTTTAGGAACTTATAACAAATTATTAACCGCCCCCCTCTTCAAAATTGTCTTTCATTTGAAATGGGAATTTAAGCCAGTATTTATACTCTTATTATTGTACTTATGTAAAGACTTAAAGGATTGTATCACCTGGGCAACTGCTGAATCAGGAAAACACAGCTTCAAAAGCCATAGAAGAAGTTTCTAGCAACCTTGCTGGCCCTTCACTCACCCCCTTCCCCAAGGCAGGTGAAGCATGATTGCACTCCCATTGTGGATCCTCAGCTCTGTTCCAGAGGGAGTAGAGTGGGCCTTGTACACATACTCAAGTGCATTATGTCAGTGCCAATCTATTGGGTGGTAGTGTAAGAGACTGAGCCAGGGAAGTTGATTCCTGCTCACCTTCCCAGAATTTGTCCTGAGGGCAGAGAAGTGGCTTGCAGACAGCTGGGACAGTGTGAGAAACAACTTAAGTGAAGCAAAACTGGGGCAAAGGACTACCTAAATTAACTCATTCAAGAGAGCACCCAGAAAGGGGTGGAAGTCAATTTCAAAGGGAGTAGAGAGGGTATTCTCTCAAACTAGTGTAAACTGGAAATGGGGAGTTCCCAAGGCCTCTAGCAAGTACAAGCAAGTACAAGGAAAAGAAGCAAGCTCTGCAGCATCACACAGGCTTAGATAAGAGAGGACCCTGCACTTTGCATTTGCCCTGGGCTGATCTTTTTTTTTTTTTTTTTAAAGATTTATTTATTTTATTACATATCTCCCCTCCCCCCCGCAGCGGCGACGCGCTGAGAGTGGTCACGACGCAGGAGCGGCTTTCCCCGCTTGTGGGTGGTCTCTGCGTCCGTTCACGGCTGGCTTTCAGTTCGCGGGTGGCTGGCTGCGCTCCATCCACGGGCGACCTGCTCTGCCTGTGGCGGCTCTTGCCCTGTCCATGGCAGCTTCTTGCCCTGCCCACGGCGGCTCCGGCCCGCCCATGGCGGCTTGCCATTCTCAAGGCGGTCTGCCCGCTAGGAGAGGTCCCCGGGAATCGAACCCGGGGCCTCCCATGTGGTATGCCGGCGCCCTATCCACTGGGCTATCGAGCCGGCCCCTGGGCTGATCTTCTTGATAGGAGGGCTAACCTCTGAAGGAGAACACCAGCCAAAGCAGAGCCAATTTGCAAAGGCAATGACAGTGCTTTTTGCCTTGATTTGATTGTTTTGATTAGCTCCTGGCATTCAAGAAAATCTTTGTCATGTCACTAGCTGAATACAAACTTAAGGAACAGACAGCTCAGGGACTAAATCCCAGTTAACAGTTTAAAATATTGTACAATGTGCAGAAAAGATTACAAGACAAAGAAACTGGGGATTATGGCACATACAAAGGAACAAGATTAAAATCCAGAAACTAGCAATGAAGAGGACCAGACTCTGAACTTACAGGACAGAGATTTAAAACAATGATCCTCCATATGCTCATGGAGATAAAGAAAAACATAGTGAAAGAACTAAAGGACATGAGGGAATAAATGACTGAACACTATGGTAATTTCTTTGAGATTCTCTATAGGAACCAAACAGAAATACTGGCATTGAAGAACATATAATAACTGAAATGAAAAATTCCCTAGAGTGTTTCAAGAGCAGATTGGAGGTGGAAAAAGAATCATTGATTACAAAGAACAATTGAAATGATTCTTGCTGAGGAGCAGAAAGAAAAAAGAATAAAAAAGAATGAACAGAGCCTGGGAGACCTGTGGGGATACTACAAAGCATACCAATACGTGCATGTGGGAGTCTCAGAAGAAGAAGAAAGCGCAAAAAGAATATTCAAAGAAATAATGACAGAAATCTCAAATTTAATGTAGAACATGAATATGCACATTCAAGAAGCCCAACAAACTGTGCCCAGAAACATAGTAATCAAATAGTCCAAGGACAAGGGGCATGTTCTGAAAGCTGCAAGAGAAGGGCAACGAGTTATGTACAAGGGAATCCCAGTAAGTTGAGTGCTAACTTTTCATCAGAAACCATGGAGGGAAGGAAGAGGGCAGTAGTACGAAATATTTAAAGTGCTGAAAGAAAATAATTGCCAACTGAGAATATTATATCCAGCAAGACTTTCCTTCAAAAATAAGGGAGAGATTAAGACATTCCCAGATAAACAAAAGCTGAGGGAGTTCCTTAACACCAGGCCTTTCCTATAAAAAGTGCTAAAGGCATTTCTTCAGACTGAAAGGAATGGACGCCAGACAGTGGTTCAAAGCAGTATAAAGAAATAAAGACCTGCAGTAAGGGTAACCATTGGATAATTATAAATGCTGATACTATTATTGTGTATTTTGTGATCTGTAACTCCATTTCTTACTTTTTACAGGGGCTAAAATGCAAATACATAAAAAGTAACAATAAATCTATGGTTTTGGGCATACAATGTACAAAAATACAATTTCTAACAAGTACAAAAAGGGGGAGGACAGAGAGGTATAGGAACTGTGTATGGTATTGAAGTCAAGGTGGTATTGAATCAAATATTATTATATATTTAGGATATTAAATTTCAATCCCATGATAACCACAAAAAAGTACATGAAAAATATATTCAGAAAGAAATGAGAGGAGACTCAAAATAGTACAATACAAAAAATCAAACAAATATGAAAGTAGACATTAACTGAAGTATTGTGTCAAGAAAGGTATAGGTTTACACAGACTAAATAGTAAAACGGCAGAAGACAGTCCTGCATTATCAATAGTGACTTTAAATATAAATGAATTAAACTTTCAAGTCAAAGGGCAGACCTTGGCAGAATGGATAAAGAAACATGACCCAACCATATGCTGCTTACAAGATACCTTAAATTCAAGATATAAGTAAGTGGAAAGTGAAAGGATGGAATAACAAAAGAGAGCTGAGGGTAGCTCTATTAATATCAGATAAAATAGACTTTAAGGCAAAAACAGTTATGAGAGACAAAGAAGGTCATTATATACTAATAATTAAATAAGATACAGCACCTAACAGCAGAGTCCCGAAATATATGAAGCAAATATCGACAGATTTGAAGGGAGAAATAGTTCTATACTAATAATAGGGTATCTCAACACACCATCTTAAAAGATAGATTAAAAATCTAGACAAAATCAATAAAGAAATATAATACTTGAACAGTACTTTAAACCAGGCAGACCTAAAAGACATATATAGAACACTTCACCCAACTGCAGCAGAATCCACATTCTTCTCTAGTACACATGGATCATTCTCCAGTATAGACCATATGTTAGGCCACAAAACCAGTCTCAATTAATTAAAAAACATTGAAATAATACATGTAGTTGTATCTTCTCCAAGTACAATGGAATGAAGCTAGAAATCAGTAACAGGGAAAAATGCAAAATCCACAAATATATGGAAAACTTTAAAATGTGCTCTTAACCAATGGATCAAAAAAGACATCAAAGGGAAATTAGGAAATATCTTGAGGTAAATAAAAATGAAAACACAACATGTCAAAACTTATGGGATGCAGCAAGGGCAGTACTGAGAGGGAAATTTATAGCTCTAAAAGCTTCTTTAAAAAAGAATATTCTCACATTAGAGACCTAGCATCAAAACTGGAAGAACTAGAAAAGGAAGAGCAAACAAAGAGAGCAAAGGGAAGGAAATAGCAACAGTTAGAGTGGAGATAAATGGAATAGAGAATAAAAAACAATAAAGTCAACAAAATCAAGAGTTGTTTCTTTGAAAAGACCAATAAAATCAACAAACCTTTAGCTAGACTGAGAAAAAAAGAGAGGACACAAATAAACTAAAATCAGAAATGAAAGGGGGAACATTACTAATGACCCCACAGATAGAAAAATGAATAAAAGAGGATACTGTATACTCTTGTATGCCAACAATTAGATGACCTAGGTGAAATGGAAAAATTCCTAGACACTGACTGAAGAAGAAATAGAATGTCTCAACAAACCAATAGCTAGCAAAGGGATTGAATCAGTAATCAAAAACCTTCCAACAAAAGCTCAGGGCCAGATGGCTTCACGGGAATTTTACCAATCATTCCAAGAAGATTGAACCCAATCTTGCTCAACTCTCCCAAAAAATTGGAAGAGGAAGGAACACTCCCAAACTCATTCTATGAGGCCAATATCATCTTCATACCAAAACCAAATAACGATACATAAGAAAATTATAGACCAATATCTCTTATGAATTTAAATGCAAAATCTTTAAGAAAATTAAAACCAAATGAAATTAAACAGCACATTAAAAAATTATACACATGATAAAGTGGGATTTATCCCAGGTATGCAAGGGTGGTTCAACATAAGAAAACCAATTAATGAAATACACTTTATTAATAGAACAAAGGTTAAAAACCACATAGACTCAATTTACACAGAAAAGACATTTGACAAAATCCAGCACTCTTTCTTGATAAAACAATTAGAAAAATAGGACTAGAAGGACGCTTGCTCAATATGATAAAGGACATATATGAAAAACCCACCACTAACATCCTACTTAATGGTTAAAGACTGAAAACTTCCTTTAAGATAAGGAACAAGATACGGATGTCCAGTGTCACCACTGTTATTTTATTGGAAAGGAAAAAATGTAAATTACCATATTTGCAGATGACATGATCCTATGTGCAGAAAATCCTAAAAAATCCACTACAAATCTAGAGCTAATAAATTCAGCAAAATGGTGGGGTACAAGAGCAACAGTCAAAAATCAGTAGTGTTTTTATACACTATTACTGAACAATCTGAAGAGATCAATAAAAAAATTCCATTCACAATAGCAACTAAAAGAATAAAATACCTGTGAATAAATCTGACCAAAGATATAAAGGGCTTGGATACAAAAAACTACAAAACATGGGCAATAGAAATCAACAAAGACCTAAATAAATGGGAGGACATTCCCTGTTCATGGATTGGACGAGTAAATATTGTTAAGATGTCAATTCTGCACACAGCCATTTACAGATTCAATGAAATCCTCATAAAAATTCCAACAACCTTCTTTGCAGAAATGGAAAACCCAGTCATCAAATTTATATGGAAAAGTAAGGGGTCCTGAATAGCCAAAGCCATCTTGAAAAAGAAGAAAGAAGTTGGAGGAGTCATACTTCCCAATCTTAAAACTTATTACAAATTGTGTGTGAGAGAGTGTAAACTACAGTGTAAACTATAATCCATGCTTAGTGGCAATGCTCCAAAATGTTTTCATCAATTGTAATGAAGGTACCCCACTAATGAAGTATGATGTTAATGTGGGAATATGTGGGAGATGTAGGGAGCAGGGCATATGGGAATCCCCTATATTTTTATGTAACATTTATGTAATCTAATTATCTTTTTTAAAAATAAAAAAATATATTAAAAAAAAACTTATTACAAAGCCACAGCAATCAAAACAGCATGGTTGGGAAGCAGATGTGGCTCAGGTGACTGGGCTCCTGCCTACCACGTGGGAGGATCCCAGTGGTCCTAAAGAAGACAGCTGGCATAACAGGAGACACAAGAAGAAAAAACATAATGAGAGACTTGACAAAGCAGGGAGCAGAGGTCTCCAGTGCCTCCTAAAGAAGACAGCGAGCTGACATGACAGGCAGGCGCGGCAAACTGATGTTGCATGATGATGCAACAATAAACGCAGGGAAGAAAAAACATAATGTGAGAGACACCATAAAACAGGGAGCAGAGGTAGCTCAAGTGATTAGGCACCTCCCTCCCACAACAGAAGTCCCAGGTTCAGCTCCCCGTGCCTCCTAAAGAAGCAAGAAAGACGGTCAGACACAGCAATTGCAAACAACAAGGGGGTGGGGATAAATAAAATAAATCTTAAAAAAAACAAACAAAAAAAACCCCCCAAAACCAGCATGGTAATGGCACAGAATAGACATGTGGGCCAAAGGAGTCAAACTGAGAGTTCAGAAATCAGCCCTCTTATTTATGGCCAACTGAGTTTTGACAAGGGAGCCATGTCACTCAATTGGGAAAAAATGGTGTCTACCACAAATCTATGTGCAAAAGAATGAAGATGTACCCTACCTCATATACAAAAATCAACTTAAAGTGGATCAAAGACTTAAATATTAGAGCCTAGAACTATAACCTCCTAGAAGAAAATGTAAGGAAGCATCTTCAGGATGTTAGGCAACGATTTCTCGGACTTTATACCCAAAGCATAGGCAACAAAAGCAAAAAAAA
>PVKH010046833.1:0-10359 GCA_004027955.1 Chaetophractus vellerosus | reverse complement strand
TTTCTTCTTCAAACTCTTTTAATGCCCAGAGCCTGGATCACAAGATTTAGCATGTGTGATCCCTTCTATTACTTGGTCTTTGTTTCATCTATGTTGCTCATGTTTCTCAAATTCAAATGTAAGCTTTGATCACAGGGACCATGTTTTATATTTCATTTGTATTCCACATACTATAATACCTGGTACAATGGTAACCACAAAGGAAATATGCAAAAATAAGCTTTTGGTTAATAATGAAATGCAATGAATTTAATATAAAATAAAATTTCTGCCAGTATTTGAAGCCCTGGTTATTAGCTATGGCTTCTTTAAATAGCAAATCTAAATCAACCTGGAGTTCAGAATCCTAGGAAACTTTGGTGGCTCCATGAAGCAACATGAAGCAACCTGTCCCATGCAGCAACAGCTCAAACCCAAATGAGAGAGTACATTTCTTTCCTGATTCTGGGATGGGAACTCCATCCCAAACACTTGCCATCACTCTTGATTATTTCAGTGTTCACTCAAACACGCACTCCATATCCTGGTAACTCAGGTGACTATATCACCTCCAAAATTCTCCTCCTCCCATGCCCCAGCCATCCCCTTGCAAGGTCGCATCTTTTATTTATTTTTTATTTTTGAGGTACCAGGGCTGGGGATTGAACTAGGGACCTCACATGTGGAAAGCCAACACTCAACCGCTGAGCCACATCGGCTCCCCTGAGTTGGTTTTTTCACTTGTTTGCTTGTAGTTTTTTGTTTGTTTGTTTGTTTTTAGGAGACACCAGGAACCTAACCAGGATCTCACATGTGGGAAGCACGCACTTAACTGCTTGAGCCACATCTCCTCCCCTGAGGGCACACTCTTGACTTCAATATGAAGCAAAAGTTTCCCACCTTCAAAATAGTATTTCAAATATTCCTCATTGTAACCTTCTATCTATATAGCTTCCTTGTTTAACTAATCCCACTATATTGGTTCTTTTTTCTCATCAGATCTCCTGCCCACCACGCCTTCATTTCTTTCCTATCCAGGTCACCCTCCTTGTGTTCACTTTTCTCTTTGTCCATCTCAGATATTTGATCTATCATTTCTTCTTACTTTTTGCCAATATGCTAACTGCCTTGGCCCTTTATCCATTCTGTGGACAAAGAGCTCAGCTACACCCCACAGCTGTCATGCCATTCAAGCTAGAAATGTAGACTGAGGGCCCGGTAAATTACATTGGCCCCAGTCTCTCAGGACTCCCTGGGGAGATGGGCTTTCCAAGGCATGGCTGGGCACACCACAAGTTGTGCTCCAGGAGAGGGACTCCCATGCCCCTGCTGCTTACCCTTTTTATAGGGACTTCAGATCTCCTGATTGATGAGTAACAAAGACAGCTTTTGTGGTTGTGAAAGTAGCCTTGATAATAGACCTTGCAACTAGTTTTCATAGCTGCACACTGTTGCTGATAGCACCTGAAAGACATTGTGGTCATTTGAAATTCTGCAGAGTCCCTTCCAAATGGGGTTGAGGGTGCAAATGGGCTCAGTTAACTCGCTGCCAGATAACCCAAGTGATTCAGTTTCTCTCTCCTCACTTTCATTGCAAATGGCCAGCAAAGCTTGTCTTGGATGAATACATATACCTTTCCATGGCTGTAGTAGACACCTGAGCTTTCCATATGAAAAAGAAAAGAAAAGAAAGAAATCACCCAACTGAGATTCACAGTTGGGGACCTCAGCAGTGACTATAAAACCCACTATGACTCACTAGTTATCTCATATTCCAGTCATCAGAGATCTTATCTAATAGAAAAATCAGGGGCCATAGAATAAAAATTCATACCGCTCTGAATCACCACACTGCATGTTCTGTTCTCTGAGGCCCCTAGGCCTCAATGGACACAGCAAGTCTTCCCCTTTATTAAAATCTTCTTTAAATTCTTTCAACAAGTCTTGTACTTCCTTGGTTAAATTTATTCCAAAGTAATTTATCCTTGTTGGAGCCAATTGTTGATGGAATTGTTTTCTTTTAAATTTCCTTTTCATATGGTTTATCACTAATGTATAGAAATACAATTGATTTTTATATTGTATTTAAATATAAACTTGCAACTTTTCTGATCTTGTTTATTAATTAAAACGGTTTTTTTGTGTGTGAATTTGGTATGGTTTCCTATACATAAAAGTTCATTTCATCTGCATATAGAGATAATGTTCCTTCTTCTTTTCCAATTTGCAATGCCTATTATTTCTTTTTCTTGCTTAATAACCCTGGCTACAACCTCCGGTACAATGTTGAATGGTAGTGGAAAGAGTAGGTATACTTGTCTTATTCCTAATCTTAGTTGGGGGAACAGCTTTGATTTTCTCCATTAAGCATGATGTTAATTGTAGGTTTTTCAGAGATGTCCTTTATCAGATTGAGGTAATTCTCCTCTATTCCAAGTTTGCTGAATGATTTTGTCATGAAAGGGCATTGGATTTTGTCAAATACTTTTGCATCTATTGAGATAAGCTTGTGGGTTTTTTTTTCCTTTTTTTAAATATAGTATACTACATTGGTTAATTTTCATATATTGAGCCAATTTTGAATACCTAGGATAAATCTTACTTGGTCATGGTGTATAATACTTTTAATATTTTCTGGATTCAGTTTGCTCTCTTTTGTTGAGGATTTTTGTATCTGTATTCATAAGGGATATTGATCTGTAGTATTCTTTTCTTGTGATGTCTTTTTCTAGCTTTGGTATCAGGGTAATAATAACAATAGAATGAGTAGGAAAGAGTGCCTCTTCCTCTATTCTCTGGAAAACCTTGAGAAAGATTGTCGTAGTCTTTATTTAATGTTTGGTAGAACTCACCAGTGAAGCCAACTATCTGGTCATGGACTTTTCTTTGTTGGAATTTTTTTTTCTAAATTACTAGTTCAATCTATTTAAATTTAGAGGCTTATTCAGATTTTCAGTTTCTTCTTGAATCAGTTATGTGATTTGTGTGTTTCCAGAAGTTTGTCCATTTCATCTAGTTTGTCTAAGTTGTTGGCATATATTTGTTCATACCCTTTTAATCTTTTTTAATTCTGTGAACTCAATAGTAATGACCCATCTTTCATTCTTTATTTTAATAATTTGACTATTCTCTCAATTTATCTTGGTCAGTCTAATTAAAAGTTTGTCAAATTTGTTGACCTTCTCAAAGAATTAATTTGGATTTTGTTGATTTTCTTTATAGATTTTCTGTTCTTTATTTATTTCCACTCTAATATTTATTGCATATTATTTATTACATTTTTTCCTCCTGCATGCTGTGGCTCTAGTTTGCTCTTCTTTTTCTAGATTCTATATGTGGAAGGTTACACTGTTGATTTGAGACATTTCCTCTTTTTTGATGTAGGTGTTTTCAGCTATAAATTTCACTCTGAGCACTGCTTTTGCTGCATCCCATAAGTTTTGGAATATTGTGCTTTTGTTTCAATTCATCTGAAGATATTTTCTAAATTCCTTTTTTTATTTCTTCATTGATTCATTATTTATTCAGTTTGATATATGTCTAGGTATGCATCTCTTTGAGTTTACCTACTCGGAGTTCATTGAGCTTCATGTGTAGATCAATGGTTTCCTTCAAAGTTGGGAAGATTGTATCCATTTTTTCTTGAAATATTTTTTCTTCTCCTTTCCTTCTGGGATTTTATTACGCATATGTTGTCAGGCTTGATTATGTTCAATGGATCTCTGAATCTCTGTCCATTTTTCTTCTTTTTCTTTCTGTTCCTGAGACTGGATAATTAAATGGATTTATCTTTTTATTTGCTGGTTCTTTCTTCCACCTGTTTGAATCTGTTTTTGATACCCGCTAGTGAATTGTTTATTTTTGGCTAATGTTCTTTTCAAATCCTGAATTTCTATGTGGTTCCTTTATATAATTTCCATCTCTACATTGATATTCTTTATTTTTGAGATATTATTCTCATTCTTTCATTTAGTTTTTTAGACGTGGGTTCCTTTGGCTCTTTGAGCATCTTTGAACATAATTAAAGCAAATGATTTAAAATCTTTGTTCAGAAAGTCCATCATTCTCATGGACAGTTTCTATTGACTGCTTCTATTCCTGTGTTTGGGCCATACTTTCTTGTTTCTTTACATGTCTTCTTAACCTTCACTTCCTGCTTCCACAGAGCCTCATGGTCAGCCAGACCTGAGAGCTTACGGCCTTCCCCTTAGCCTATGTACAGCCCTTGGGAATCTGTGTGGCCTCCTAGATTCCCAGGAATACGTTGGAGCTTTCAAAGCCCTTAAGAACATCTCATTCACTTTTCCTCCCAAAAAGTTTTTGGTTAGTTTATTCTTTGTTCCAACTGTTATCTATCACTTCAGGCAGTGGTGATTAAAACATTCTGTAAATGTTTTCAACAAACATCGTGCAATAACATCTTTATCACTGAACTAGTTCTGAGTGAGGAGAAATAAAGACAAGCTTATTGAGCAGGTCTTTCAGACATCCCAAAACAAATCATTACAATTCTTTCCAAATGAGGTGTTCTCTGCTCCCTCTGGTACCATTAATGTGGGCTTTATTTTCAGGGCGACCATTGAACTGCAGAACAGGATATGGGGTTGAGGTAAGCAAAAAAGCCACAAATCTCACTATTCTTACTGAGATTCAGGTGCTTTTCTTGAATAAAGTACTCCCTGGGGTTGCTGTTAAAATTTGCATTTATTAGTTTCCAGAGCTCGAAAAAGTTGATTCTGACATTTTTTTTTTACCAGTTTTTTCATTGCTTTTATGGAGAGTAGAATTTCATAGCTCCTTTCTTCACCATGATGTCACCACTCCTCATGTTTCTTAAGCCCCACCATGCACCATCTGAGCTCTATCATCTTCATTCATAGTCAAATTACTTGAAGTACTACTGTACACTCATTGTCTCATTTAATCACCTCCCACTGCATCTCACCTCTACCATCTGGCTTCCACTACCACCACTCCATTCAAACCTCTTCTCCTAAAGTCTCCAGTGACTTCCATGTCTAAAATGCATTTACTTGAGTATCTTCTATTTTTGGAGACACTCTCAGTTTTTTGCTTCCCTGATGCCACTCTCCAAATACTCAGCTTTTAGTACAGTGCCTGATACATAGTCATCATTCAATATTGCGCATTGAATGAATAAGTTAATGAATGATTTAATTTCTCCTTTTGTCACTCTCACTCTCATATAGATTCCTCTTCCACAGCCACCCCTTTCTTACTTGTGGATGCTCCTCAATATTCAGTGGCAGGGTCTCCTCTTTTCTTGTCCTACACTCCATTCTTAGATAGTCTTATACATTCACATGGCTTCAGTTATGCCCTATATGCCAAATCAATACTTTCAAAGCTTAACTCATCGTCTTCCCCCAATAAACCTGCTTTGCCTCCATGTTCCCTTCCCTAGTGAATACCACAACCTTGCACCAAGTATCTTAGCCAGAAACCTATTCATCACTCATCCCACAAACATTCTACCAACAATAATGTAGAAACATTATTAAAGAAATCAATTCTATTGATTGAGAAGCTACATGCATGCATGGCCATCCAACTAAGTTTGTAAAGCACAGGCTAGCTTCACTGGGGAACCCCACAAGGCACATCAAAACTTATGAGAAGCATATTCTGAAATAGCAAGTTCCCACTGGAGCTAAGTAGGATGGAAACCGGTAAAGTGGGTTCAGATTAGAGACCTTATGGACACAAACTCTCTGGGCACAAAAGCGGCCTGTGTGCTCTCAGACTGTAGAAAAATCTGCCTTATAGGAGAAGAATAATTTTGACCTTCTTTGTCGAGGTAAAAGAACTAGTTATTTTCTGTAAAAGCTACTCTGGGTAGAGGATGATGAGTCCCTACTAGATATATTAAAGCCTTGAAACCGAATACAACCTGAAGACTACAATGAGAAAGAATCATAGCCTAGCAACTCAGCTTCCCAATTGCTGGAAAATAGGGTTCCATAAAAGTTTATATTAAAAAAGAAATGTAATGTAACAAAGTTATGTTGGTAACTTTCCCTAAAATATTGCATATTGACATTGTATCTCTTAAATCTATATTTCCCTGATAATTTTTTACATAATGAAATCTATTTGACCAAGTTGAATAGTTTAAAGTGGGGGAAAATCATATTTTCTGCCTTTATGACTGTCAGCTTGTTATATAAGACATTGATTTTTGCACAGAAAACTCAAAGGTGCTCTAGCAGTTGCCTAGGAGACAAGAAAATACAGGACATGATTTGGACATATTTATGACTCTAACTCCAAGAATTCTAACATTTTATACCCAAATGATTAGATAATATAAACTTCTGCCCTTTCTCTAAGTTTATTTTACATTTAAAGATCAGATTTTTATTAAGATTTTAGAAGCCTCTGCTCAACTTACCTGGATTGATTTTTTAAAAATCAAGCATCAGTGGCCTTTTGACAAATTCAATGACAAAAAAAAAAATCAGGAAATATAATTACACAAAAGAAAACACTGTTCTCTTCATTGGAATTGAATAAGGTTTTATTTGAAATCTAGTTACACTCTCTGTACCTCAAAAGATTGTCCCTCTATAATCAATATGTTCTTTCAAATCATCCTTTCCAGTACTAACTCACTTGAAAAATATAATCTGTATGAAATGATCAAATACAAACTTCAGAGACTTTTCTTCCCTTTCATCTAAATGATATAAATTGGCAAGTATGATAATGATGAAAAATGATGGGAATTAAAGTGTACTAATTCTACAGGAGTTCTACATCTGATTAAAACATGTTTTGCACCTTGCTTTTCATCTTTACACGAGGAAAGAAAAAGATGACTAGGGAAGCTAAAGAAACATGCTTCCCTCAGAATCAAAGAAAATTACTTGTAAAGGGACTTCTCTAGATTACCAAATCAAGTCCCTACCATCAGGATATTCAGGAATGGCTGTGGAGTTTCTTTTTAGAATTCTCCAAAGTTAAAGACCCAACAATTTCCTTCACAACTGTATTAGTTTTCTAAGACTGCTGTAACAAATAACCACAAATTTAGGAGCTTTAAACAATAGAAATGTATTCTCCCACAGTTCTGGAGGCCAGAAGGCCAAAATCAATGTGAAAACATGTTTTCGGTGAGAATCCATCCTTGGCCTCTTCCAGCAGCCATCTGGTATTCCTTGGCACTTCTTGGTTTGTGACCATAACAATCTTTGCATCCATGGACACATTGCCTCCTCCTCTTCCAAGTGCATGGTCTCTCTCTGCCTCCTTCTCATAAGGACACTTGCAATTGGATTTAAGGCCCAACCAGATAATCCAGGAGAACTTCCTATCTCAGGATCTTTTATTTAATCAGCTCTGAAAAGACCCTTTTTTGCCATATAAGGTGAATTCACGTGTGGATATCTTCTGTGTAGCTATTATTCAGCTGACAATAGAAACCCAGGAACTTCTTTGCACTCAACCTATATAAACTTCTGGGTGGATTTGAGACAAACTGATTTAGGAGTTCAATGAGTCATTTAATTACTTAATCAATTACCATCTAGACAGCGCTGATTCTGTAACAGACATTGTGCTAAGCCTGGGAATATGGCTGTGAAACAAACACAGCCCCAGTTTGTGAGGAGTGAATTTGAAATCAAATATTTTCAAAATCATGTCAGTCGCAAATGGCAGATCAGTGGGGAGGGGTCTCTTTATAATTGTGAAGTGAGGTAAATGTAAGCACATTTTCTGGAATACCAGGGCTTTAAACTGCATTAATTAGGGAAGTAGAGAAGAAGGACTGGAAATGCCCAAGCAAGCTAGGGAGGCAGAAAAAGAACAAGCCATATCCAAAGCATATACTGTACACTGTCAATTAGGCTTCTTTCCCTCACTCCACTTCATCCTAGGACTATGGTTCAGCAAACCTAAGTGTCAGTATGTTAGCACCCCTTCTGTACTTCGCAGGTCATTGATTCCTCAGCCTCTTTTCAACTCCCTATCCTGCCATGATTGATATTTCTGAAAGGGCTTCAGTCATTTTAACTTCTACACAAATTTAAAATATGTTTGGTTTTAGGAAGAACTAGTAACCAGCTGGCCTTAGTAAAGCTACATATGTGCCTGCATTCCCTTCTGAAATATTCAGCTCTGAAATCAGAAGGGAAGAAAACTCTGTCCTTTCTTCATCGCCTTATCTTCTGCTATTCAATGAGCTTCCACTTTTATGAAAACTATCTTGGAAGCAATATTTAATCATCTGATGGGCCAACATTAAAATTATTAAAATCTGAATACAGAAGTAGTGTTTTCTTGTTTGATTGATTATGTGGTTTTTGTTTTCAATTACTATTTGGATTGTGGTATATCATGAACAGTATCTGAGCTCCCCTTAGATTCCAGAGTCCTTTGGATCTTCCTGCTATATTTTTAGTCAAATTGATGCAATGAAAGTGTGGGAATTATCATTCTCCACCTTTAATTTGTCCTTTGTGTAAAAGCGCTACTCTTTAAGGTGGGGATATAATTCAAAATGAGAACCTTTCCCTAATCTGAGGAAATAAAATAAGAAAATTTTCAGAAGACTGGAGATTTCCAGGGAGATTTGTATTTTTATGGCATTTAAGGCCCTCCTGATAGGCAATATCTCCAGAATAGAATGATGAGGGAAGTGACATCTGTTTACCCTCGAAATAGTCCATCTTCATAATTAGCTCGTGGTTGTTCTAAAAGGGGGAACTTAGGCGCTATAGAAATTAATTTGCATTCGAATCAAAGAAATAACAATCTCACTTCCCAAATGAAACAGTTCCAGCAAGGCTGAAAACAGCTAACTGCCAGTACTTATCAAGTTCCTATTTGATAATTCTCCAACTCCAGGTGACTATCACCCCAGTTATATCATTCTTACAGAATTAAATGAAAAGTGTTAGAGTTAAGTAGGCCTTCCATATCATCCAGTATAGACTTACTGTTTTACCTCAAATGAAAACACT
Organism: Chaetophractus vellerosus; assembly: GCA_004027955.1. Classification (NCBI taxonomy): domain Eukaryota; kingdom Metazoa; phylum Chordata; class Mammalia; order Cingulata; family Chlamyphoridae; genus Chaetophractus; species Chaetophractus vellerosus. The sequence goes on along the minus strand of PVKH010046833.1, from coordinate 1,396 downwards.
AAAACCCAGAAAATAAGAGTTGCTTTGGACAACGTCCTATAGCTAGTTAAAAGTTAAGATAAGTAACATAGCAGTCACTCCCTTTCTATATAGGATTGAATTTACCCCTGACAAATACAGAATATTTTACTTTCTACCTTTGCTTTGATCCAGAGTTCTTAATTCATCATCCAATTTCAATTATTTCTAGTAAAACTTTGTCTATTTTACTAAAATATAAATTTGTAAGAAGCAAGGAAATTTTCAGTATCATTCAATTCACACAGCCTCTAATATTCGTCCCTTTAGTGCATGTTTGTAATGCTATTTTACTCAACCAATTATATCATGGTGGATTCTGAGTATGAGCCCATTTAAGCAAGAACAACAAATATGGAGAGTATTTAGGGAGAAGCAGGAAGCTGAATCTCTACTGCATCTCTAATTCCAGAATATATCTTGCTAAAAGCTCAGTTTCATACTAAGATTCAGAACAACAAAAAGAACAGGATGTGAGTAGCTTGCCAGTGTCAGTCCTTTTACCAAACTATAATCTGTATGATAAGAATGACTCACTATACTAAGGCAGCGTTCCATAACGCACCAGAACTGGGTAGCAGAAGCTGACCTGGCATTCTCAGGAGATGGCACTGCTCCTCCCTGCTAGTGGCCAGAGATCTGTGCTGTGCTCCAAAGTCCACAGTCACAGAATGACACCAACAGATGGTAGGAGGGTTGCCGACGTTCAGAGGGAGAAGCGTCATGTCTCAGTACAGGACAGCCAAGAGGTGGAGCCAGAAGATCTAAGCAGCTCAGCTATTGCTGTGAACTTGGGCAAACCAGCCACCTCTCTGGGCCACCACTTCCTCATAAAACATGTCAGGATGTTGGATAATATTTTGCATGATATGCAGGAATGGACTTTTTAAAAAATTATATTGAAGTATATCATTCATACCTGAACATACATAAACAAGAAGTGTATAGCGAACTTATAGTAAAAGTTGTGAACTTACAAAACAAACATACATAACATCATACAGGGGTCCCATACATCACCCCACTACCAACACCTTGCATTGTTGTGAAACATTTGTTACAAATTATAAAAGAATATCATCAAAATCTTACTACTAACTGTAGTCCATTTATTACATTTGGTGTTGATAATGGGGGAGTATGGAAAAAAAATGTGCCAAATGCACAATATGGCCCATGGTTGATGGTAATAGTCTGATGATATTATCTCATAATCTGTAAGGCATATTGTATGGGAATTCTAAACATGTGCATGATTTTTTATAAGTTCATAACTTCTGTAATAAAAATATATTTAAAAAATAATAATAGGGGGCCGGCCATAGCCCAGTGGATAGGGCGCTGGTTCACCACATGGGAGGCCCCGGGTTCAGCTCTC
>PVKH010046832.1:0-10359 GCA_004027955.1 Chaetophractus vellerosus | reverse complement strand
CTTCAAGGGGTGGCTGTTGTTCAGCTCCACCGAATCAGAACCCTGAGGGGGGTCTCGAGAGACCCTGGGCGTCCACATCTGCTCGTGCACAGTTCCTCTTTTTCAGCGCTGGCCGGTCAGAACTTTTGAACTCCGTGCCTGCCAGATAAAGCAGCCACAGGCCAGGATCCACTCCTAGACCTCGAGTTTGTGACTTTTATAATAGTTCTGATTTCCGGCTGTCAGACATCCCCTCTCGTCCTATCGCAGCCGCCCCTCGGGAGTTGGAGGCATGTGACTTTCTCCTATCACTGGAGCCACTGACCTACACCCCCTTGTCCCAGGGCCGTGGCTGGCCCCGTGGAGACCCCTTTCCTGAGAGGAGAAGCTGCTCCCCAGAGACCCAGAAGCAGCCAGCGCAGGGACGCCCCAGCCTGCCTTCTTCCGAGGCAGGGAAGACGTGGCCTTGGCTTGTAACCCGCCTCCCGGTGCTGCTGGCCGCTGCCTCTGAGCCCAGGGTTGTTTCAGATTTAGGGAAGTGAACAGGCTGGGCGTCGACTGGCGGCAGGACCAGCTCGATCGAAGGGGAAACCTGGCCGTGGTTTCAGGCCTCAAACCATTTCTCAGAATCTGGGGTTCTGCAAAGTCCAAAACCCTCCCAGGTGTCTGTGCCTTGCTCGGCTTTCGTTTGTTTTTACTGGAAAGTCGTCCATTCATCCCAGAATCACCCAGTAACTCGTCGCAGCTCGATTTGGATAAGGCCTGCCCTGATGACCAGAATGCCCTGCATCTTCCCCTAAACTCTCTTTCTCCCCTGGAAATAGAAATTCCCATTTTGCCTAGGATAAAGGAACTTGTTTGGTTGGCAGAGAACAGTTTCCCAGACGTGGCTCAAACACCAGAGGACGGGGTACTTTCCGTGGGGGCAAGCGGTTGGTTCCTCATTTCTCTGTGTGTGTGTTTTGCCCAGAGTGTTATTTTAACCACAGGCCTGTGGCCACTTGCTGGGACAGCTCCATCTGCTCCCCAGCTGCTCGCGGTGGGTATAAAAGAAGCAAATCCATGACACGACTCGTCGAAAGTATGTCCTAGCCAGATCTGCCATCCATGTCCTGGAGGCAGGAATAACCTCGTAAAATCCACACCATCAATTTCCTTCCCACTGATGACACGGCCATACCCGAATCCTGGTGCGGCATCCCTGTACTGATTTTATAGAGAGGCTGTTCTCCCCTTTCCAAGATGAAATTATTTTGATCTCACGTCTCTGTGAGATGCTTTATCTTTTCAGCCTTCAGGGCAGATCTTTTGTATTATTTTTTTAAACGTGAGTTAGGATTCTGTTTGCCTGCATCCCCCGCCCTCCCTCCCCTCGCACTCATATTCGAAACCGTCACACACTCTGCAGTCAACAAGAGCGCTGCGTTCTCACCTGGCACTGCCCGAGGAGCAGACGCAGCCTGAAAATGAAGCGCGCCCCAGAAACACAGCCTGGGCCGCGCCACTCACCTTCAGGGCCGCACCGCGCAGGGTTGCTGATGCAGGAATTCTTGTAGCTTCCGTAGTACAGGAGGGTGATTCCTTTCTCCTCCCTGAGGTAAATCCCCTTGTTGACCTTCCCTTCTACGATATCTAAGTAGGAAAAGTCACATTGTGTATTAATACTCTCAGGAGAGTAAAGGTTTAAAGACACACGTCAGCCCTAGCAGGAACTTGCGTGTGCGTAGGTGGCATTTAGGCAAACTGTGTCTGAGCAATGCCTAGTGTACGTTTATGCATCCTCACATCGATGGTGTTTTACTAATTGCATGTAATTCACAAAGCGTATATAATAATATTATAATAATTTTGTTTCCCGAGAGTTGAGTTACCGGGAGGGACGTGATACGACCAGCTACGGTCCTACACGTGAACTCACTCTGCACGCCTCGGAGCCCTTCCACCCCCTCCTTAGCCTGCACTTTCCCAGTGAGACATTTAGGAACAAGCTTGAACACGAGGCAGCGGCTGGACTGTCTCTCTCTCCCTGAGTTCTAACTGAGGGCCCAATGCCCAGACATGTCTCCCCACGATCTTAAAAGAACCCCATTTTCAGACCCGGGAGGAAAACCCATAGATCCTGCTAACTAAAAGACCAAACGGCTCTGACTTGCCACTCTGCCCGAATGGCTCCTCTTGTTCCGTTCCCGCAGCAAACGTGTCTGATGGCCTGAGCGCCAAGTAAATGGTTTACAGAACAGATGGCAAAGGCCATAAAAGCCGAGCAAATGGGGTCTGGGTTGCCGCGCGGCCTCCCCTGCTAGACGGGCTGGGCCAAGAGTGCACACCGCTCCGGCACCCCCGCTGAAGGCACAGCAGGGCTGGGGGTCTCGCACCCGGACCACCGCCCCTGCTCGGGCCTTCTCACTTCTCTGTCTTATGCAGGACCAGCTCAGAGGGTCTTGGGGTTTTTGTTACAGTTTTCAAACCCATTTTTCTTGAAGCCCCTTCCTTGCTAGGGGGATTTATAAGTTACAAAGTTAGGTAGATAACTAGCAGCTGCATAATTGGTTTAGGATAGTAAACCCTAAACTAGACTATTTGTTTGGCAAATTGATTCGAGAAGCTAAGCGCCTCACAGTTGAAGGAGCAATCAGGGTTATCTGTTGAAAAAGGATCACAGGGTGAGATATAAATTATCTAATCTGACTTTCCAACATGGATCCAATAAATCCTGATTGCTTTCACTTTGAGCTGCGCAGGGAAAACAAAACATGTGGCCTTCAGAGGATATTAAGTAAGATCATCGTTTATCCAGGACTCTTGTGGGTGTGTGTTTTATAAAACAGCTTCTAATGATTTTTAAAGACTGGAATTCCAGCTAAAGAGGAAATGCTGATTGTACTGTTTGTAAGAGATCAAATTTTTGATGTGGTATTTTAAAATCAACTTTAATTTTCCATTAAAAGGGCTTGCTTTTTCTCCCCAAAGAATACAATCCATTTAAAAATCCAAACAATTGCTATTTTGAGAAAAGGTCTCTGGTGTGTCTGTTTTGTTCTGCAGAGGAGCGGCTGGTTTGGCAGACCCTGGCAAGTGGAAAGGCTGTTATGCCCCTTCTCATCTATTGCCGTCCGTGACATCCTTTTAGACTTAATGCTAAGTGGTGCCTCTTATCCCCCGGCTCTACTGCGCTTCTCAGGAGCACCTGCTCCTTCGCCAGCCCAGGTGTGTGACGGCTTACAGATCCAAATTGGGTTGGTCCCAGCGCGACAAAAGGCGACGTCCCCGGTGCTCACCTACAGTTGCAGAGGAGTTAGAGTAGGCAGAATCATTGGCATACACAAAGGTGGCGTTATGGGAAGGGAGCACAGTGAGGTTGTGGGTTCGTGATGCTGGGTGAGACAACAAAAGAAAACACAACAATGAGTGAAACGAAACACAAACGGCACACATCTCTCAGCCTCGCCTGCAGGAGGGCGTGCTCTCAGCGCTCGGGGGCCGAGCCGGTGCTCTCCGCTGCCCTCCCTCGCCGGCCCGTGCTGCCCGCTTGCGGAGTGCCAACGTGGCGGCTAGCCCCCATGGCCCCGCCTGGTCCCAGGGCCAGGAAAGTATCGCTGCCGAATTTGGCCACAAACCCTTGTCCCAATTTGCAGGCTCCAGCTCCCATTTGGATACTAGTTGAGAGATTTGAAATCGAGCTCTGCCATCAGAGAGCCCTACCGAAGGGATTAATGGCTGTGATGTCACAGGGACGTGAAACAGACACAGAAGGAAAACAACTGCATGATATTATGACAAATGGACACAACAACAGAGAATTCAGCAACAGATATCAAAGCTGCGTACCCACAGAGGGATTTCCAAAGCCGCTCTACTGTCCCTGCAGGAAAATAGGCTCATGGATCTATTCTTTTTTTCATTTTAACTTAAGACTGGAATCAGATTGAAATATGCCAGCGTAGCCTTATCACATAAAGAATGGATCCAATAAAGGAGGGCGGACGAACCTTCAGCAGTTGGGTGTTTGGGAACAAACATCAATACAGTTAGGGCTTTACCAGAAGTCAGTACACTTGGTGAACACAACTTGACCACAGAGTAATTGAATCTGAGCAACATCACCTTATGAAAATCATTTTTCATACGTAAAGCTTTTTTTAAAAAAACAAGTCGCCAATTAAATCTGCAACAGTGAGCTGGGACGCGGGGTTTGAGGAGAGATGTGGAAAGCTGTTCGAGCTCGTCTGTGAAATAACGCCTGAGAGTCTATCCTCAATAAGCTGTTTTGACAAAATATTCCCACTGGGCAAAAGGATCCGTTCTTAAAAGCTTTAAAATAAAGGCCCTGAGGGAAGAGAATTTGGTGGTAACAAGGGAAGGCGGGGCGTTCTAGCCTGAGCTAGCCCCGTGCAGGCTCGGGGCGGCCGCCTCTCCCACGCACGCTTCCCGCGCCGCCGCTGGCCAGGGGGTGCGCCGCAGTGGGTGGCGGGTGCGCCCGGCTGGCGCCCACGTGGCACTCCTCTGCTCACGGACCCCGGCCACCATGGCTCTCCAGGCGCAAATGCGGAGGGAGGCGTTTTAGAGCCGCAGGTGGCAGTTCCTGGCAGACATAAAGTCACGGGGAAGAGGAAAAGAAGAGTGTGCCAGGGTCGAGAGCAGAGCGCCAGCCACGCGTGCGGGTTTGAAAACCCACTACCCAGGGCCGGCGCTGACGCCACTTGAGCGCGTGCCGGGCTGCGGTACAGTGAGCCTCTTCCTGCCCTTTGACACAGTCAGGAGCAAAGAGAGACAAAAACATGAAAGCTCCCGAGTCGCTCAAAACTTGTGCTTTCTAAAAATGTTCCTATTAAGATGGAAAAACAACGGCTTGGGCTCTCCCACCAGCAAATGCCGGGATTAAGGCGGAGACTCTAACTCTTCCCCACGTACGTGGCCACCACCGACCGCATCTCGGGCCGGCCCAGCCTTTCGAGGGGAGAAGACACCGATGCAGGTAGGCGGGGGCCGCCTCAGCCGAGTGGGACGGGGCTACACGTCGCGGTGCAGTCTGCGGCGCGGAGCTCCCTTGGGGCTGCTTTGGCAGGCACGTAGGTGATGCCAGCTCTGTCTACTTAGAAAACCCAAGTCCAGACCCACCCATAGGTCGTTACGTAGTGAGCAGCTTCCATGCAAGGTTATTGGGGAAAGTGCACAACCTAATAATATTTTGAATTGTAAATTCTGTCTTTCAATCATAAAAAAAATATCTAAAAACCCTAACGAAGTACTTTGAAATGACAGTTATCGGGGGAAGTGACACGAGGGTTTTCTCCCCGCACTGTCCTGGCTTCGGCACAACCGGCCACAGCCGGCCACCCAGCCCCAGGTCTGCAGACGTCACGGCCCGCATCTACCTCCAGTCGTGTCCTGAAGCTCATGGATCCCGTCCACGTTCTCCAATGGCCAGTAATGGGAAGCAGAAGCCAAGACTTCAAACCCTTGGGGGGGGAAAGGGAACATTTTAAATCACAGTAGGAAGGAAATAACAAGATGAAGAACAGCTTACTGTATGTATTATGGAATAAGGGAAAAGTGAAAGACGTTAAAAAGGCACTTAAAATTCAATACCCAGTCCCGGTTTTAAACACAGCTTAGTAAATTAGAAATCCAGGCATAGTTCCCTAGGAGGATGAGACACACTCAGCAGGCATGAGATACCGCTTAACCCAAGACAACGAGAGTCACCGCGCTCGATGGTGGGACAATAGAAACACCAGTCTCAGAAGGACAGACGGCCCCGGCCCCACCGCTGTTTAGCAGGGGTCTCGAGGTCACGTGCAAGGCACTCAAACAGGAGAAAGAAAGAAGGGTGAAATAACTACAGAGATAATATGGTCATTATTTTCAAATGATGCATGCCTTGATAACCGGAGTGAAAACCATTACAAATAACAAAAGAATTTGGTAAGTGGAAAGCTATTACAAACAATGAAAGAATTCAGTAAGGCGGCTTATAGAAATTTAACATACAAATGTCAGTAGATTTCCTATATTCAAACAAAATGCTAAAACTTAATGGAAGAAAGAGTCTCTTTTATAAGTATAATCAATAAATATAAAACATCTCAGAACAAATTGGAGATAAACTGTACAAGATTTTCATGGAAAAAAAACACGCTAAAATGAAACCAAAGTATATCAAAAAGCCCTTGAATAAATGAAGGGGACTTAACCTGTTCTTGGAAAAGCAGACTCAGTATCCCAAAAAAATATCAATCATTCTTCAATTAATCTATAAATATTAGGAAATTGCAATAAAAATACAATTTTTTTGTGTGCAGACAAGGAAGCTGATTGTGACACTTACATAGAAAAATAAATAAGCAAGAATAACGACCAAGGAAATTCAGAGAGGGAAAAGGATACGAGAGAGGGTAGCTGTGGAGGCATTGTAAAGCTACAGTGATAAAGATGGTTTGGCACTATGTATGAACAGACAGTTCAGTGGAGAAAAATTCGCAAATGCTCCCAAACATTTATGGGACTTTCACTTATGATAAAGGTGTCATCTGTCATTATTTATGGGATTTGTACGTACGATATAAAGGTGTTATTAACCCTATTGGTGTCATTTAATAATAGTCAATACAGTGTAGTAGAACTAGTTAGCTATATGGAAAAAACTAAAATTCCTGCCTTACTCTCTATACCAAAATAGTTTCCAGATGGATCAAAATTTAAGTGTAATAAAATAAAACACATGTTTCTGAGAAAAGCAGGTTATAGATTTGACTCCATAAAATTTTTAAATCTCTTTACAGAAAAAAAATCAAGCTAAGTCAAACGGGGGGAATTTTTTTTACATAACACATGTGACAGAAGTGTACTTATTTCTCTTTAGATTGTATTGAGTTTATTACACTAATAAAAACCCTACTATTAAAAAAAAATAACCCCTCAGAATATTGGGGCAATGGACATAATGTCAATTGAGTGTGAGCTTTTGAAGTGGAGTTGGTATCAAATCACACGTGAGTACCATAGATTTGGGGTGTTCGCATGGTAGCCCCATGGTAACCACAAAGAGGATGCATGAAAAGTCCATGCAGAAGGAAATGAGGAAGAGCTCAGGGGTGCGCTGTGAGAACCCAGCTGAGCGCGAGGGCAGGGCCTCCTGGAAGAGCCTCGGGAACACGCCCCGCTTCTCGCTTGACACCCGCCTCTGTGGCACGCGCCCGCAGCGCACGTCCCGGCACGCGGGGCCGACCCCGCGTCATCTCTCCTTCCAGCGTCACGCACAGAGAAGAAAACGCGAGCTGAGAAGGAGGTCGGGTCTATAACATGAGCTCGAGAGAAGCATCCACACCAGCTAACTCGCAGGGGTGCGCTAAAAAGCAGCGCACGGCTTCAGCTGTGTCCAGGGCGAACGGATCCCCCGTTACCGAAACGCAATATCGAGGAGCTGAAAGGTGAACACGGAAAAATTCATCTTCATCTCTGCCGCGCTTTCCTCCAAAATCGAGCCTGTGCCTTTCCAGGAGGGGAGAGGAGCACAGGCTTGTTATTCAAGGCGTTGGGGAAACATTTGGAAGGGAAAGAGCATCTGCTGCCCGGAGAACAGATGTCCCGTCCCTTCCTGTCGCCCCACTCACAACGGCCCCGCTCGGTTCAGCGGGAAGGAGCAGCCGCGGCCACCAGGGCCCTCGTCCACCAGGCCCTGCGGCCACCAGGGCCCGCGGCCAGAGGGGGGCGGCCTGCCCCCTCCCCTAAGCTGCCTCGGGGGTCCTGTGAGTAGATGCGTTAGTCACATGGACTTGAAATGGTGACCGTGGGGCTGCAGGTCGGATAGGCACAGGCAGGAGCAGCTCGTTAGACTGGAAGGTGCAGACGCGACGCCGGGCCCTAACGCCTGTGTCACTCTGGGCTGCCGCGGTTCGGGCCGGAGGGCCGCGGCGGCCTGGAAGACGCAGGCCCCCTCGGGGGCGCGGAGCTGCTCCCCAGCGCCTGCCAGCTGCTGCTGCGTGGGAAGCCTGGCCCACCATCGCCCCCGACTTCTAAGGAGCTCCCAAAACTTTAACGTTAGCAAGTTCTAAAACACTCAGGTGCTGTGTGATGACAGCAAGACTGGCCACCTGGGAGAAATTCAGCCAGCAGGTTCCCACGCGCAGCCCAGGGGGCGAACATCTCAAGTCCTAAAGTTTCATCAGAACAAGAAAAGCTCAGTGTTTGGAAAACGCTCTGAGTGCGCATAAAGAAGGCGACAGGCCATCTCCTAACGACGCACTCACCGCGGCCCGCGCCACCACCGCTTCTAGACAGCCGCACTGGCCAGCCGGCACCGCCGGTGACAGACCAGTCATTCCAGGTGATTTCTCCAAGGGAAGCCGCCACACCGAGTCCCAGCAAGCCCTCCCTGCCCTGCCTGCCTGGTCCCGCGGCACCAGCCTCGTCCCCCCACCCGGACTCCTCCCGGCCGTGCCCCGCCTTGGGGTGCCGCCTGCCCACCTTCTGCATGTCGGCCCCTCTGACTCAGGCCTCCGGGAGCTCTTTCCTCACCCCCTTCGTCCTGCTCCCGGCTCTGGGGCACTAGCTACTTTGAGCTGCCATTTCTTGACTGAGGCCCTTTCTGGGTTTAGGTCCCTCGGGCCTCACAGCTTCTCGGTGCTCTCCCCCGGGCACAGAGGGACGCTTTCTTGATTATGTGTTTGCCCTCTCTCTCCCACATCCAACTCTTTGCTGCTTGAATGTAGGTACTTTGTTCTAAAACAGTGCCTGGCGGGTGTGTGTGTGTGTTTATAATCTGAAATTTGGATTTTTGTATTTGAAACCTCCCAAATTTTGATGTTAGCAAGGAACAATAACTCTATAGGTAGAATGAATAATGAAAAGAAAGAATGACTAAATGGATTAATAAACATAGAAAGATCATAATTCTGATGCCAAAAAAAAAATCTATATTTGCCAAATCTCCATTTGTCCGCAGGGTGTCGACAGTGTCGTGCACAGTGCCGCCCTGGACGCCGCTTCTGCGCTAGGAAGATGAAAAGTGACCAGCAGTTACGACAGTCCTTTATTAACCACATAGCCCGAGTAAACGCAGGGACTGGCACCACCATAATCGTCTGCCTTGGCTTCCCAGAGCCCTGAGTGGGGCCCGTGAGGTGAGCAGCGCTGTCCTTCTGCAAGTGGACGGGGCCAGCTGCCCCGCTGACCCCGTGACAAGCAGGCTTCGGGGTAACGACAGGCTCTGCTTTGCTTGCTTTTTTCTTTAATTTCCTTTTTCCTCTTTTAAAAAAGTTAGCTATAAAAGGGCATAAATTTAAAATAAAAGATGGCCTGCGACTTCTTGGCCGATGCCACTTACGGATCTAGATTAATCAGCCCCCCCCCCCCAGGGAACTGAGGCAACCTGGGGCCCAGACGTGGGGTGCAGTCCAGACTCCACCCGTCCCTGGTCTCCCCTCTCGGACGGCACCGCCTGGAGCTTTCCTTTCAACTTCAGCACCCTGCGGCTTCCCAGCCACAGATCAGCTCGGGGAACGCGCAGGCCTGAAACACTCGGTCATTTTTCTGTTGTTTACGACGCTCAGCGACCGTCTCCGCGCTCCAGGTAAGGCTCGTGTGAGCGTTTAGCGACCTGGGCACCTGGGCGCGCAGAGACCAGCCAGGTAGCCCAGTGGGAACACGCCCCGCGGGTGGGAACGACGCAGGCTGGCTCTCCTTCCCGAGTCCCTTTAAAATAACCGGCGGCGACGCTCGCTGAGCTCCGACCCCGCGGACGGCGCAGGCCCAGCGCCCACGAGGGGCACCAGCAGCTGGTGACAACCCTGTGGGTGCCGAAGGAGGAGGGCGGGGTGCTGGTGGAGGGGAGAGGCCTGTGGAGCACAAGGTCCAGCCCTGGGGACCCCCGTGCCAGCCTGGGCCCGAGCACCCCCTCGGCCGCTGCTTCTTGGCAAGATACCGGGGTGTCCGCCGCCCCACACGTGGCTTCCTCCCGGGCAGCGCCGAGCCCCATTAGTCATCGCTGAGTGACCTTGGGCAAACTACTGAAGGAGACGCTGCCTGCCGGGGAGCCCATGATGGCACACGCGCCCCGGGCTGCCATCGGGGCCATCGGGGCCTCCAGGTGCCACCCGGCGTCCCAGAGGCCGCGCGGGGTGTGGTGCAGGCCGCCACTGCCCTCTCCTGTGGTGGTCGCGGTTCCTTGCGTGCCGCGTCTGGCAGGGGTGCTCTGGGGAAGAGCCGGGGCTCGCTTTCCTCCGTGGAGGCGCGGCGCTCAGCCGTGGCCAGGAGGCCTCCCCGCCTCGGCCACCACGAGTCGGACTCGTCGGGAGAAAGGGCGCTGGGCAGGCTCAAGATGCCAGAGGAGAAGGCTGGAGAGGCGGAGAGAGGGAGAGGAGAAGGGAGGAAGAAGGCGGG
>PVKH010046831.1:0-10359 GCA_004027955.1 Chaetophractus vellerosus | reverse complement strand
TAAGCAACTTTTCATGTGCTTATTTTCCATCCATATATCTTCTTTTTTTTTTTAAAGGTATTCCATGATTTTATTTATTTATTTTTGTTGTTTTTGTTACATATCCCCCCCCTTTCTGCTTGCTCTTGCTGTGTTCATTTTTGTGTTCTTCTGTGTCTGCTCTGTCTCCCCCCATTGCGGGGATGGGCTGAGTCAGCTTACTGCGCAGGCAGCTCTGTTCCATTCGCAGGCGGCTTTTTGCTTCTGCTCCCGGGCGGCTAACCCTGCCGGAGGCGGCATTTGCCCTGCCTGTGGCCGCTTTTTGCCCTGCCCACGGTGGCTCTGCCCTGCCCACGGTGGCTCTGCCCCGCCCATGGCAGCTTGCCATTCTCAAGGCCGTCTGCCCACCCAGAGAGGTCCCCGTAACCGAACCCAGGGCCTCCCATGTGGTGAACCGGCGCCCTATCCACTGGGCTACGGCTGACCCCCCGTATATCTTCTTGCGTGAAGTGTCTGTTCAAAAGTTTTGTCCATTTTTCAAATTGCATTGTTGTTTTCTTATTGAGTTTCAAGAGCTCTTTACATATTCTAGATACAAGTCCTTTTCAGATATATGTTTTGTAAAATATTTCCTCCCATCTATGGCTTGTCTTTTCATTCTCTTTGCAGTATCTTTTAAATAAGAGTTTTTAATTTTGATGAAGTTCAGCATATTAAAGTGTTATTTTATGGGTCATGATTTTGGTGTCATACCTATGAAACCTTTGCCTAATTTTCTCCCAGAAATTTTAGGTTTTACATGTAGGTCTATGATCTATTTTAAGTAAATTTTGTATATGGTATGAGACATGGATCAAAGTTTATTGGGGGTGGGGGGGCGAGAGATAGTTAACCAGTTGTAGCATTTTAAATTTTGATAGATGTTACCAGATTACTCTCCACAGAGGTTACACCATTTTATACTTCTACCAGCAATGTATCTCCTTCTCACAGCCTTACAACATCTATCTACTAGGAAAAAATGTCATCTTAGTCCATTCTTAATTTGCTTTTTTCCTTATTGTAAGTGATATTGAACATCATTTCATATATTTTTTAGCTATTTGCATTTCCTTTCTGTAGACTGTTTACCTATCACCTTTGTTCATTATTTTCTATTGGTTTATTGGTCATTTTTCTTTGTTTTAGGGGACTAATTTAAAACGTTGACTTCTCCTTGATGTTTTTTTTTTTAATAAAATACCTTTTAGAGCATAACATGATCACTAACTTTGAAACATTTTAATTTCAACACATTAAAACTGTGTTTCTGAAGGAAGTTTCAAACTACTTCACTAGAAAACTATTTATGAGTTGTATTTGGGACTCAAATTACCAAATCCCTCCCTAAAAAGATTCAAACCATCTAATTCATCAACAAAATTTTCAATGACATGTAATTGACCAGACCAGCATTTAAAAAGTCGAGATACACTGGAGCCCAAGAAATAAGCTACTTTGATTTAATAGACTGAACTTTTAGTTTATTTTAATTTGTCTATTGCAAAACAAAACCACTTATTGTAATACAAAAACTTGGCTCAGTCAATGAAATATGTCTTAAACAGAGGGATTTCCTACTGTGACTCATTGGCAGCATCAGGATGGGATTTGGTCCTTTAACATAATAGGCAAAAAAAGGGGAAGATTTTATTATGTTGAATTTCAAGGATAATTGTCCCTTGGGTAGCTCTTGATAGAATAATTTCAGCTAAAGAAGAGCTAATAAATGTATAAAAACCCCCTTTTATTAAAGCAGAAACTAAACAGACGTGAAGAAACATCAAAAGCTTCCCTTAGAATAAATAATCCAGGTTCTTCCTTGGATTTTCCTCAATATCTACAACCCAGAAACCTAATTTATTTCTATAAATCTTACACTGTTCTTTGACACTCAGCTGGGAAACATAATGATTTAATTATTTATACTTCAATAGAAATCTACTGTGACAAATCACGGTAAATTTAACAGCAATTATCATGGTTATGAAAAACACTTTTGTGAATTTCAAATTCTAGCCCAAATCTCTTGGACAGTTAAAGAAAGGTCCTGCAGTACTTTAACATTTTTTTTTAAATTAAAATGACTATTTTTAAATATAACAAAAGGGTTATTCCAGAAGAATATTAATTTTTACCAAGTTATTAAATGTTCAAGATTTGTATTCTTTCTTCTTCGTGTGTGTCCTCAGTTTTCAACAAAACTTTTCTTCTTCTGCATGGTTGCACATTCTAATTGTCCACGCAGGAAAGGAACAAGGCAGACTCTGACCGCACTCTAATTAACACTTTTCTGCTCTGCTCTAGCAGTGAACTAAATCAGGTTTGAAAATTGGGCATTGCTTCCTCACACATCATGGACATAAAATGTCAGAGGGGATTGTTCCTACGGGAGACCTTCAGCAATGCAGTTGCTTACTTGAGACATATTTTCTGCATTGACGAATTCTGAAGTGTGGGTGGACTTTGCACCCAAGACAGTATAGTGGGGGCTAGGGGCGAGCTTCCAGGAACATTTCAGCAGAAGAATCTGAACCATAGACCTGGGATGATAACAGAAAGACTTTATAGGAGCGTTTAACATTTGTAACTGCCTCAGGAAACAGAGTGAGGCAAACCACAGAGACAAACAAGGAGCTGGTGTACCTTTGCAGCACGTTCCTCCTTTTAAGTCTCTTCATTTTCTTGGTTCTTAGAGTCTTTACCCTGGCTTTCCCTCCCCATCCCCCTTTTTGTCCAAGAGCTCCGCCTGCACCCCTCTTTCCGTGCTTGAGCCCTTCTTTGTCCTTTCTTCTTCAGTGATGCTCATCAGCCTTGATTCTTACTTTTATTCTTCTTTGATCTCCCCCTGGACTATTTACCCAAATGCTTGATTACTAAGCTATGGACTCCAATCTCTATATAATCTTGTCCTCTCACCACAGCCCCAAATTCCTGCCTGAGATTCTTGATTCAGGACTTTCCATCTGAGTGTCTGCAGTCACCTAAGCTGAATATACCAAAGTGAATGCAGAGACTTGGAACAGTCACTGACCCCTGACTCGCATCAGCCGTAGCGCAGCCGTCAGACAGGTGGGCGCCTAAGCTCTTGGACATCGTGGTCCAGCTGGGGAAAGAGGTGCTCAGCAAATTGTCGAAAAATAATTATCAAAATTATAGTAGTTAAAAGTAAAAGGTGCCATGACCCAGCCTATTTTGGGCATTCCGTGAGGCTTCTGTAGGAGCAAACTATTTGAGAAGTCATAGTCCTTTTATTTTTCATTTAATTTTTTTTAAAGATTGTTATTCATTTTTTTCCCCACCCCCGCGCCCCTTCCACCCCCCATTGTTCTGTGCTGTATGCTCTCTGTGTGTCCTTCTGTGTCCGCTTGTCTTCTCTTTAGGCGGCAATAGAACCAAACGTGGGACCTTCTGGAGTGGGAGAGAGATGCTCATTCTCTTGCACCACCTCAGCTCCCTGGTCTGCTGTGTCTCTTATCGTCTCTCCACTGTGTCTCTTTTTGTTGCATCATCTTGCTGTGCCAGCTCTGCGTGCGGGCCAGCACTCCTGCATGGGCCAGCTCTCCTGTACCAGCAAGCTCTCCACTCAGGACAGCTTGCTGTTCCGGCCAGCTGGCCTTCACCAGAAGGCCCCAGGAATCGAACCCTGGAGCTCCTACCTGGTAGACAGGAGCCCAATCACTTGAGCTGCATCCATTTCCCCATAGTCCCTTTATAACAATGTATTCTTTCCTATGTTCTTTCAGTAAATCTTAGACTTCTTTAGGCTTACCCTTTTTGATTCAGAATAGCAAATGGATTTCTGTCAGCAGCTTTGAAAAACTCTCTGAATTAGCAACTACTTAGAAGAAAGTTTAGATAAATTTAGAGGATGAAACATTTCTTAAAATGAAGTCCTGTTCTGTGTTTGACAACCATGACAAAATATCCTTGTAAAATTCGTATGAGAGTACTCTTTTAAAGATATCTGGATTTCGAGGAGTGTAGACTTTATTCTATTAAGGTCCTTGATATTAACTGGTTATCACCGGGTAATCATATTTTTAAGCATTTCTATAACTCAAGACAATATATAAACTGTGATTTTTCTTTTAAAATTTTATTGAAGTATATCATTCATACATGAATATTCATAAACAATAAGTGTATAGTGAAAGTTGTAAACTTACAAAACAAACACGAATAATAATCATACAGGGCTCCCATACATCACCCCACCACAAATACTTTGCATTGTTGTGAAACATTTGTTAGAAATCATTTAAAAATATCATCCAAATGGGAACCGGCTGTGGCTCAATTGGTTGGGCTCTGGTTTACCACATGGGAGGCCCCGGGTTCGGTTCCCGGGGCCTCCTGGAGAAGGCAAGCTGCTGTGTGGTGAGCTGACGCAGCAGGGGGAGACGAGCAGACACAGAGAAATGCAAAGCAAATGAACACAGCGAGCACAAGCAGCAAGGGGGGGGATATATAAATAAATAAAAAATAAATCTTTAAAAAAATATATCATCAAAATATTACTACAGTACTAACTATAGTCCATACCTTACAATTGTTGTATTTTCCCCCCAACCCACCCTATTTTTTTAAAATTTATTTATTTACTTTTATTGATCCCAGGTCCCTCCATATGGGAGATGGACACCCAACCATTTGAGCCACATCTGTTCCCTTGCTATATCTCTTAAGGTTGACCAAAGATACCCAGACTTACAGTCTTTTCCCATATAGAATGGTCATATAATAAATCAGACTTGGCTTATCACCAGCATTCTAGAAACCAGACCTAGGGAGAAAAACTAGGTCTGGGGACACATGTATGGTTTCTAATATAGCGAATGTTTAGCCTACTCTGATTATCACAAAAACAGGACAGTGAGAATATTTGCATGAAACTGCTATTTTTTGTTAGATAAAATAATATTAGGGGCCGACTGGATAGCCCAGTGGATAGGGCGTCGGCATACCACATGGGAGGCACCGGGTTCGGTTCCCGGGGACCTCTCCTAGCGGGCAGACCGCCTTGAGAATGGCAAGCCGCCATGGGCGGGCCAGAGCCGCCGTGGGCAGGGCAAAAAAAGCTGCCACGGACAGGCAAAAGCCGCCACGGGCAGGGCAGGTCGCCCACAAACGGAGCGCAGCCAGCCACCCGCGAACTGAAAGCTGGCCGTGATGGAAGCAGAAGCCGCCCACAAGCGGGGAAAGCCGCGCCTGCACAGTGACCAGTCTCAGCGCGTCGCCGCAGCGGGGGGGAAGGGGAGATATGTAATAAAATAAATAAATCTTTAAAAAAATAATAATAATAATATTAGAATTTCATCTTTGTCTCTGTTCTAGGCATAAAGGAAGTCAGTCATTTTGTTAGATTCAATATTTAAGAACAGTGCAAATAGGGATATTTATTGGACACCTCAATGAGGAAAACATATTTTGGATGGGCTTTAGGGATGAACAGGAGTTTGGCCAAGTAAAGATGGAGTTAAGCCAATAGATAGTTTCAAAGCTTCTAGGAGGTAACAGTATAGTTTACAATGGTTCAGAAGGCCAATGTGGCTGAATTATAGTGAATGTGGGAGAAAGATAAGCATAAAGGGGCTGAGGAGGAGCTGATAAGGCAGGAATTTACCTGACCTCCAATTATAGGCCAAAGTCTACTGACCTTAAAAATGGAATTATCATTTTCCCCAGGCTTGAAATATTATAACAATATAGTACTCGTTCCTTCCAGATACTATTGCTATACAGCAGTCTTGAATGACTGTTGAAATATTTTGAAATATTAATAACAGTTGTATAAAAAGAATATTCCCAAGACACTCTACAGTTTAGAGAGTCATTATATTCATTATACAATTACAGCAGCCCTATGGAGTAAGAAAAATGTGGCAAGAACAATGTATTTTAAATTTGAAACCTTTTTCTCTAGCTGTACATCCCCCAAGAAAGCCTTCACCCAACTTTCCAGACCTATGTCTTTTCCCATGCCTAAATGGGAGGAGATCAAAAGCGAAATGCTGGAGAAAGACTGAGAAGGAAGCTAAATCAGTCTGCTAATACCAGGAAGAAATAGAGAGAGAGGGGTGAAGAGCCTCAAAGGCTGGGGTTAGGAAAAACAGAAATGAAACAAAAAAGCTGTGGCTTGATTTTCTGTAGCTCAGAGGTAGCTAGCTGGCCATTGTGGAAGAAAAGGGCAAAGACGCTATGACCATCTGAAGGAAATGTTGCAGGTTATAAATTGAAACCCCTTCAAGCATAGGAGCCATGCAAGTAATTTAAAGTAAATTAATTAATTTTTGGTGAACCCCAGGGTTATTGCAGTTTGTCTTGTAATGAAAGTGAGATTTGAAAGGAATAACTCCCTGGGGTGAGGGATGGGAGTAAGACTGTGTGAGAGTTTGAAGTTAGTAAGAGGAAGACATCTGGAAAATCTCCAAATATGTATAGCTAACAAACTTAAAAAAAATAAAAAACAAAACCCAAAGGTCAAAGAAGAAATCAAAAAGGAAATCTGAAAGTGGGTTGAAAGAAATTGAAGATACAACATATTAAAATTTGTGGTATGCAATTAAGGCAATGATTACAGGGAAATTTATAGTCCTAAACAACTTTTTAAGACAAGAAGAAAGGACTTTAATTAATGATCTCACTTTCCATCTTTAAAAAAAGTAGGAAAAGAAGAGAAAATCAAATCCATAGTAAGCAAAAGAGGAGAAATAATAAAGAAAAGAGCTGGTTTCATAAATAAAGGAGACAGAGAAATAAAGAAAATCAATGAAACCAAAAATTGGTTTTTGGGAAGACTGGTAAAATTGATAAATCTCCAGCCATATTGATAAAGAAAGAGAGAAGACACATACTACCGATATCTGAGATGAGGTGACATCATTAAAATTTTTGTAAATATTTTAAGTATTAAAAGGGGATATTAAAAATACTTTTACTGATAAAATTGACAACTTAGACTAATATACAAATTCCTTGAAGACAGAAATTACCAAACCTCATGGAAGAAGAAAGAGATAATCATGGAGCCTTATATTTGCTCAAGAAATTGAATTTATAGTTAAAAATTTTTCCACAAAGAGAATTCCAAGCCCAGATGCCTTCACTGGTATATTCTATCAAACATGTAAAGAAGAAATAATAAAGTTTCTACAAAATCTTTACTGAGAAATTAAAAGGAGGGAATAAATATCAAGTCATTCTACAAGGCCTACATCAGCTTGATACCAAAACCAGACAAGAACATGACAGGAAAGGAAAATACAAAGTTCATTCATTAATATTACATAAAAATTCTTAACCAAATTTTAGCAAACTGAATTCCACATATACAAATATATAACACATCATCATCCAGTATGGGGTATCCCAGGAGTGCAGGTTTGATTCAACATTAGAGGATCAATCAGTACAATTCACCATATTAACAGAATAAAAAAGAAGAAAACCAAGTGATCATCTCAATACATACAGAAAAGTCATATAACAAAATCCAAAATCCATCCAGATAAAAACTGTCAACAAACTAGACAAAGACTGGAACTTCCCTAACCTGGTAAAAGACATCTAAGAAAAGCCTACTTATCATCACAACGGTGAAGGAGTGAGTGCTTTCCCCCAAAGATCAGTTTCATATCTAGGCTATGGGCCCTCAACAATTCTATTTAATGTTTTTTATGGAGGTTCTAGTCAGTGCAATAAAGCAAGCAAAAGGAATCAAACAATCAGATTAGAAAGGAAGACATAGAACTGTCTTCAGATTACATGATTGTCTATGTAGAAAACCCTACAGAATTTATAAAAAAAACAGCTAGAACTAATAAGTGGGTTTAGTAAGGCTGGAGGATTTAAGATCAGAATATAAAATGTAGTTATATTTCCAAATACCTCCATGAACAATGGGTATTAAAATTTTAAGATCTGTCACATTTGTAATAACCTGATAAATATGAAATATTTAGGACTAAACTTAACAAAAGATGTCCCAGACCTGCAAACTGAAAAAGACAAAACATTGCTAATAGATGTTAATGAAGACTTAAATATATGGAGAGAGAATGTACAAAAATCAGAAGACTAATTCTGATAAGGTTTCAACTCTTCTCTAATTCACCTATAGAATCCCTGCAATCCAAATCAAAATCTCAACAAGATTTTTGAAGATATTGTTGATTCTAAAATTTCTACAGAAATGCAAATGATTGATAATGAAAAACAGTTTTGAAAAAGATCAAAGTTGGAAAAGTTATACTACTTGATTCCAAGGGTTATTATAAAGCTACAGTATTCAAGACTCTGTAGTATTAGTTAAAGGAAGAAAAAGAGGTCAGTGAAATAGACTAGAGTCCAAAAATGGACCCGTATATATATGATAAATTGATTTTTGACAAACGTGCAAAGACAATCAATGGAAATTCAACAAATGGTACTGGGGTAATCTGATGTCTACGTAAAATGAGTGAATGTTGATTTTAAAAACTCAACATGATCATAGACCTAAATGTAAAACTTGAAACTATAAAACTTCAAGGAGGAAGTACAGGAGATAATCTTTGTCAACTTGGGTTAGGCAAAGATTTCTTAGATTTGATTCCAACATTGTGATCTATAGTAGATACTGTTGAAGAACTAGTTTCATCAAAGTAGAAACTTGTTCTATTTGAAAGACAGGTAAGAGAATGAAAACACAAGCCACACACTAGCAGGAAATATTTGCAAATCTTATATGTGATAAAGGACTTATATCCAGAAAAAAATATAAGGAATTCTTAAAACTCGGTCCTGGGGCCGGCTGTAGCTCAATTGGTAGGGCGCCGGTTTACCACATGGGAGGCCCCAGGTTTGGTTCCCGGGGCCTCCTTGAGCGGGCAGACCGCCTTGAGAAGGCAAGCCGCCATGGGCAGGGCAAAGCCGCCACGGGCAGGGCAAAGCAGCCACGGGCAGGGCAAGCTGCCTGCAAGCAGGCAAGGCCGCCGCGCGGTGAGCTGACTCAGAAGGTCCCCGCAATGGGGGGGAGACAAGCAGACACAGAAGAACGCAAAAATGAACACAGCAAGAACAAGCAGAAAGGGGGGGATAAAACAAACAAACAAACAACAACAACAAAAAAAACCTCTGTCCTAAGGAAACTAACAACCCAATAAAAAATGAGCAGATGTGAACAAACACTTCACCAAAGAAGCTATAACAGATAGCAAATAAGCACAAGAAAATGTTTGACATCATAAAATCATGAAGGAAATGCAAATTAAAACTACAGTTAGTTTCTACTGCACACGTATCAGAATGGCTAAAATTTAAAAGGCTTACAATAACAAGTGTTGACAAGGAAATGGAGCAACAGGAATGGAAAAAAACAAGCCGCACACTAGCAGGAAATATTTGCAAATCTTATATGTGATAAAGGACTTATATCCAGAAAGCCATGCGAATGGCAAAGGGTACTACCATTTTGGAAAACAGTGTTTCTTATAAAGTTAAACATACATATTCTATATGATTCAGCTCTTCTATTTCTAGATATTCACCCCAAAGTAATGAAAGCACATTCCCACATAAAGACTGCAAACATTCATAGCAGTTATATTTGGAAACAACCCAAAATGTCTACCACTTTGTGGCATATCCATACAATGGTTTATTCCTACTCAGGAATAAAAAGATATGAACAACTGTTGCTCAGCAACATGGATGAATCTCAAAAGAATTTTGCTGAGTTAAAGAAGCCAGACAAAAAACAGTATGATTCCAAACACCATATTTATAGAAAATGTAAACCAACCTATGGTGACATAAGGAAGAACAGTGGTTGTGTGCAGCATTGCTCTTGGTGGTGGAAAGAAGAGCTTGATTACCAAAGGGACGTGAGGAAACTTGGAGTGACGGAATGGTTCAATATTTTGATTATGGTGGTGGCTTCACAAGTGTGTATATATATATATCATTTATCAAATGGTATACTTTATGTGAACTTGATTGGGTGTCAGCTACACCTCAATAAAGTGGGGAAAAAATTAAGAGCTAAGGAGCCTATGGGTTACCTTTTACTATTTTAAGGTTCTCAACTTCCATTTCTTCTTTAGGCTTCCATAAAATATGTCTTGTTTGCTTAAAAACAGACATCTAGACCTCTGACCCCAGATTAATTTTGGGCAGCATAACAGAAATGCCTGAGGTTTTAGGCCATTTTCAAGTAGCAATAAACTTAATTTGTAATTAGGACAGAGGGAAAAAGCAGAAGACCTCTGAAGTTAGGGGTTGGCAAGTGTTAGGCAAGGAGATAAGGAAAGGAAAGCAAGAATGAAATACGGGACGTACAACTGGGGGAAGCAATAAGAC
>PVKH010046830.1:0-10359 GCA_004027955.1 Chaetophractus vellerosus | reverse complement strand
GAAGCAGTTCTGATGTTGGAGAGAAGTGCTCCAGGAGAAGATAAGTGAGTCGTTTGCCCGATAGTCTAAGCTGGCCTTGTGGAGAGACGCAAAAGCGTAGAGAGCCTCATGGTCTACAGCTGAACTTGTGAAGGAAACAGAAGCTAAGCCCAGAGAGAAATGCAGCCCCGGGAACAGAGGAACCCAGAAGCCTGAACCCTGGAGACGTCGGCAGCTGTCTTGCTCCAACATGTGGACTTTGGTATGAGAAGAAACTTATGCTTTGTGGCTTGGTAACTGTAAGCTTCTACCCCAAATAAATACCCTTTATAAAGACCGACCAATTTTTGGTGTTATTCAAAAGGCACCCCTGTGGCTGACTAATACAATGAGTTACACACAACACTTGCTGCTTGCCACAACTCTCTGAGAGCAGCCAAGGAGCTTCTCTATATCTTGGACATCTCCTTTGCAGTCAGCTGCACGGTATACCCCAACCCATCGCAGACAAAGAAGCCACGGTCCTGCTAGTGGAGTTTGTATTGCAAATACCTAATGATTCAGGTGCAGAGGCCAAGGTGTAGGAGTTGGAGTTGAGGAAGCTGGAGTATCTATAAGCAGGTGCTCCTAGCAGAACAGCTCCAGGGAGTCCTGAATCTCTGCCTTCACATAGATGCTTTTGTATCTAATAAGCACTTTTAGTGGCATTCAGGCTAGCTGCAGGGTGACTATTCTAACAAGGCATGTGTATTCTACTAATTGGGGCATCATCATTCTTTTGAAACACTTGATAAGAAAACATTGTTGGATTTGAAACCCATTTGCATCATCACAAGAAATTTCAACATCACATTTGTCAGTGAAAAAAATGAGGAGCTGCTAGCTTCTTTAAATATACTTTCAAATATGACAATTTTTTGAATAGTGGTAAAAATGGTTTTAAATTTTTTATCACCTACCAGTATGAATACATTATCTTGCCAATGGTCACTATCAAAAATTTGAAAAGGTCAACATTAAAAGGTCTTGATCAGGAATTGAGTGTAACCTTGTCAAACATAAACTCTAATATGAAAATTTATGTTCATGGGAAGTAATAGCTGAGTAAGATCTAACCAAATAACCCACCTGAATATAATAACTAAAAACCCTGGGTATAATACAAAAATAGCTACCTGAAGGCAGTGGAGAGTATACAAAAGCAGACATGTTCTATTGGAGGATCCAGGTGGAAGGGAGTTATATGGAATTATTTCCTATTTTATAGCTTGTAACCTGAGGTCGAGCATAGTTAGCATGATGAATGGGGTAATGTAACTTTCTGACCACAGGAATCAAAACATTGAATCTGGGGCAACTGTAGCTACTAGGGAGAGAGGCAGAATACCAAAGAGTGAACCCCTGAATTCTGTCTTCTCCTAACTCCAACTGACCCCCAGCCCATGTGCATGGAGAAAAATTAAAGCAACTCAGTTAAATATTAAAGATCTGAACTGAGATCAGAACTGCCAACCAAGAAACAGACCTTACAGTTCAATTCCAACCAATTTAATTGCCCCATTTTTTTTTAAAGATTTATTTATTTTTATTACATATCTCCCCTTCCCCCCGCTGCGGCGACGCGCCGAGAGTGGTCACTGCGCAGGCGCGGCTTTCCCTGCTTGTGGGCGGTCTCTGCGTCCGTTCACGGCTGGCGCTTGCTTCAGTTCGCGGGTGGCTGGCTGCGCTCCATCCGCGGGTGACCTGCCCTGCCCGTGGCTGCTCTTGCCCTGTCCGTGGCAGCTTCTTGCCCTGCCCACGGCGGCTCCAGCCCGCCCATGGCGGCTTGCCATTTTCAAGGCGGTCTGCCCACTAGGAGAGGTCCCCGGGAATCGAACCCAGGGCCTCCCATGTGGTATGCCAGCACCCTATCCACTGGGCTATCGAGCCGGCCCCTTAATTGCCCACTAACACAAAACAAATACTCATCAGAGAAATATAAAAGAATCCAAAGCTGAATATTCATCATATCTGGCACATAATAAAAAACACTTGACATACAAAGAACCAGGAAAATGGAGCACATTCTCAAGATAAAATTGATCTGAGCTGAACCCTAACATAATCCAGATGTTAGAATTAGCAAAACAGACTTTTAAAACAGCTATTATAACTATCCTCAATGAAGTAAGAGAAAACATGCTGGTAATGAATGAAAAGACAGGAAATGGAAACAAGAAAGTAGAAACAATATAAAAGAACCAAATGGAAATTCTAGAACTGAATATTTTAATATCTGACATAAAAAAATCAGTGGGTGGACTTAACAATATGCCAATGATACAGGAAAGAGTAATGAACTTGAAGAAAGAGCAATAGAAATTATCCAATGTTAATAACAAAGAGAAAAAAGCCTAAAAACTTAACAGAGCTTCAGGAACCTATTAAGCAATATAAACCAATCTATAAACCTGTGTAATTAGAGTCCCAAAAGGAACGTAGAAAAAAAAATGAGGCAGAGAACGTTTTGAAGAAATAATGGTAAAATTTTTCCAAATTTGATGTTAGACATAAATTTACAGATTCAAAATGCTCAGAAAACACCCAGCAGTATAAAAGCAAAATGCACATTATAGTTAAATCATTGAAAGTCAATGATAGGGGAGTGGATGTGGCTCAAGCAGTTGAGCACCTGCCTCCCATATAGGAGGTCCCAGATTCAGTTTCTTGTGCCTCCTGAAAAAAAACAAAAACAGCGAACAACAAGCAAAACAAATGATAAAACCAGCTCAGGGAAGCCAATGTGGCTCAGTGGTTGAGCATCAACTTCCCACATACGAGGTCCTGGGTTCAATCCCTAGCTCCTGGTACCTCAAAAAAAAAAAAAAGTCAATGATAAAAAAAATTTTTGAAAAAGCAGTTCATTAGTTGATTAATGGTTGATTTGTTGTCATAAATTACAGAGGCCAAGAGAGTATAGTACAACATTTTTTAGAGTGCTGAAAGCTAAAACTGTCACCACAAAATTCTATATCTAGCAAAATTTCTCTTCAAGAATGAAAAGGAAATGTAGTCATGTTTAGATATGGCTAACATTAAAAATACTGACAGCACCAAATGTTGATGAGAATATTGAGCAACTATTCATTTATTATTGGTGAGAACACAAAATGCCTCTTTGGAAACAGTTAAGCAGTTCTTAGAAAGTTAAATATACACTTACCAGACCTAGCAATACCACCAGAAAATTAAAGGACACCTAAATAATGACAACACTTGTCCACAAAAAGACTTGTGCATGAAAGTTCATATTAGCTTTATTGACCATAGCCAGATATTTGAAATAACCAAAATCTCCATCAACAGGTAAATGCATAAACAAATTGTTGGATAACTATACAATGGAAGATTACTAAGGAATGAAAAGGACCAAAATATTGGTAGACACAACATGAACCAATATCAGAAAATTTAGATTAAACGAGAAAAAGTGAAACCATGAAAGACCACATACCGTATGATTCCATTTATGTGAAATTCTAGAAGAGGTAACACTACAGTGACAGAAATCAGGTCAGTGGTTGTCTGGTGCCAAGAGTTGGATTAGGGAATCTACTGCAAAGAGAGGTGTAAGGGAACTTTTGAGCATGACAGAGGTGTTCAGTACCTCGGTTTTGTTAGCAGTTGCATGACTATATACGATTGCCAAAATGCATCCAACTTGTTGCTTAAAATGGGTGAAATTTACTGTATCTAAATTACACCTCAATAAAGTTGTGGATGATGAAAATAAATCGTGTTGGTTGAAGGACACTTAAGTTTCTCATTAAAATTTTTTGAAAAGATTGCGTTTGGATATTTTATATAAATTAAAAACTTAATATCTTCCCTAACATTTTATTTCTCTTATCATAATAAAAATACAATGAATTTTTCCTTCAACTTCCTACAGACATCCTCAAATTCCCTCCAGGTTACCTAAATGTTCTATACAATTATCATCATTTTCTGTTGGATATTAGGACACGAAAATGTTGGAAAGCAATACTTCCAACTACCTGCATGAGCTCCCCAATGTTGTGAAACACCCATCACTATCTAGTAACAGAACATTTTCATCACCCCCAAAGCAAACTCCATACCCTGTAGTGCTTTACTTTTTGAGCTCTGCACTCTCATTTGAATTTTCAGAGCAGAGAACTTGGGACCTCTGCCTTTTAACCCAGGACCATGAGTAAACAAATACACTCACATGGCAGTGAAGGGACTTGTGCTCACATTGTGGAAATATCCCTTTGCAAAATATTTTTCACATCTCAATCAAAAACGGCTGCACACACATGCAGTGGTAACTTCTAGAGTTGTTTTCTCCAAGATGGCAGTTTTTCTCTGGCGCAAAAACTGTCACCATCTTAACAAGTCTTGTCGTGAGCCAACTTCAAGCCTCTGCCAATTTCTGGATCAGCGAGTAAAGACACTGTCTTCTATACACACAAATCCACTCTGGTTAATTGTAGTAATAAAAGGAACTTATAATGCAGAATCAGGGTGTTGGTTTACAAAATTAAACAGCAGACAAACTAAGCCTTGGGAAGGGCAGGAACCAAGGCAGCTTGGATAATTTCAAGCATGGGAATCTGTAATGGTTTCAGACTTTTATTTAATCGTGAATTCCAAAAATACAGATTGGATTTTTCTTGTAAACTAATCTGTTCATCTGGGCATGATTAAGTTATGAGTAGGGCGTTAACTGCCACGTCAGTGAGACGTTGAGCCCCACCCCTCGGTGGGCGTGGTCTCAAGTATAAAAGGCTAGACAAGAGGCAATAGAGAGAGCAGATTGAGAGAAGCAGAGATTGGAGAGAAGCAGATTTGAGAAGCAGTTCTGATGTTGGAGTGAGCCGTTCGCCCGATAGTCTACAGCTGCCTTGTGGAGAGATGCAATGCATAGAGAACGTCATGGTCTACAGCTGAACTCATGAAGGAAATAGAAGCTAAGCCCAGAGAGAAACGCAGCCCAGGGAACAAAGGAATCCAGAAGCCTGAACCCTGGAGACGTCGGCAGCCATCTTGCTCCAACACGTGGACTTTGGTATGGGAAGAAATTTAAGCTTTGTGACCTGGTAACTGTAAGCTTCTACCCCAAATAAATACCCTTTATAAAGGCCAACCAATTTTGGTGTATTTCAAAAGGCACATCTGTGGCTGACCAAAACAGAATCCCTAATGAGTTTCTAGGTGAAGCCATTCCAAAAACTCAGCCCAGCTATGTTCAGACATGGCTCCATCACCCAGATTCAAATTTATGGTAGAGCCTGATTGTGCTGAAACTTTGGCCAGACAAGTGGGGTAACATGATCAGCTGGACCGCTAGGCTCTCAGGGAATGATGGAAGGGTAGCTTACCAAAGGAAACGTGGACTGCTACTGGATGCCTGATAGTATACTTAGCTGATTTAGCCCCTAATTCATGATGGCAAAATGAGGCAGGGGAAATAAGCTTTGTCATACTGGCTGGTAGTCCTGAGAACCATCAGGCATTCTATGCCCAGGTCTAGGGCACAGTGGATGGGCAAATCAATGTTCTCAGTCAGAGTCCATTGACAGAAGGACCCCAATCAGTATCCCAAATGCCAGTATTATGAGGTGAGGAGCCAAGGAACTCTGTGGAGGTGGGATGACCAACAATGGCTTAGAGCATCCCAGCTGAATGAGCAGGAATTTAAGGTAGGGCTCCAAGCCCTTCGGCAATCTGGAATGTCAGTTAGAGAAACTAAGAACCATAGAGTATGGCAGACAGAATATGGAGTTTGAAATCAGGCCACCTTGGTTTTGTTTTCAGCTTTTCCTTTTCCAAGCTGAATGAACTCTGGTGGATTTAATCACTCTGTGATATGTCACTACTATCATCACTGTGAGTAGTAAGAATAGCATGGTGATGGAAGTGGTATAAAACAGGCACTGGAGATTAGAACCATCTCAAGAACTTAAGTAAGCTTAATTCTGGACCCCCATCATCTAGTGTTCTCCACCCCCTGGTCATAAATAACTCAGAGATGAGATAGATTTGAGGCTGCTTATAAAAATTTTTACTTCACTTGACAAAGGCTAGTGGAAGCAATGACAACAAAAGTGTTTTTCTGTAATTGTTTTCCTTTTTAATAGACAAATATTATCTAAGGGAAACAAATAACTCAGGCATCATTGTCATTCAGAGGGCCACATGATTTTGCACAGTTTCATTTGAATAGCTGCAAGTTAAATTTTAATTTCTGTTTACAAAAGATCTATCTTCCAACATAAGATTGAATATAAAAGAAGGCAACACTATTCTCCAAATCCATATACTCAATTTTTCTTTTTGAAGGCATCACATAAAATCATTGATCCAGTGGAGGTGTCAATAATTGTTTAATTCATGTGAAGCAAGTGTTTTCATTGAGAAGCAGCAGAGAGAGGTCGTTGGCCACTACAAACAGTACAAGTCTCTTGGCTGTAGTAACACAGCTGATTGACTACACTGTAAATACAGAACACACACCAGTGGCAGATAAGTTAGACGGAGCAGGGTTGAATGTCTTTCTTTTCTACAGTGTGTTTATAAATACAGAACTGATGAGGATCAACCAAAAGGAGGCGTTCAAAAAGGAGAGAGGAGGGCTTGTGGTAGGGAGGAAGAAAAAAAAGGAGAATCTACTGAGAAATCATTTGCTCTTTGTCTCATAAAGACCAGAAACTCTCTTTGGCAGATGGATGTATCTTAGATGAATAAAAATGAGAAAATAAATTAGTTAATAAATTACTTCAATGTACTGTGTTTAGTAGATAAAATTTTTCAAAACATGAATTCCACATCAGAATATAATAAAAGAGGATTCCTGATAGCATACAGAATGTGGGACCACTGGTGCAGAGGATCTCTGAGTCCACTTTTTAATTCCGTAACAATGAACCATGAAGCTTAGTTTTTCAGAAAGTTTCCTATAGCCTTGGCTTTCATCCATTTGACTCCATTGTTCCTTTTTACCTTTAACCTGCTTCCAAGTGTCCAATCTGTCCAGGCCATATCTGAATGGTCAAGGGACCCCCTTGAAGTACGTGGCACCACCTGATCCTTGTGGTACATACATTTCCTTCCTCAATATTTACCATTACAAGAAACCATCCCCTTAGAATTCTGAACTCTGTTAGTTAATCTTATAATGAAGGTTATCGGGGCAGCTCAATCAGATTCAACAAATCTCTCAGATATCTTTACTAAACAGTTCCTATTAAAAATGTGCCGGGAACCAGGAGAAGAAGGTGAAAAGATAAGCTATTGACTGGGAAGTAAATATTTTCAAACATCATATCTGATAAAGGACTCACATCTAACCTATATAAAGAACTCTCAAAACTCAACAGTGAAAATATTGAACAAATGCAATTATAAAATGGACAAAAGACATGAGGAGACATTTCACCAAAGATGGAAAATAAGCACATGAAAATATGTTCATTATCATTAGCCATTAGGGAAATGCAAATTAGAACTATGATGAGATATCACTACACATCTATCAGAATGGCTAAAGTAAAGAATAGTGACAACACCAAATGCTGGTGAGGATGCAGCTAAACCGGGTCACTCATGCATTGCTGCTGGGAATGGAAAATGCTACAGCCACTCTGGAAAACAGTTTGGCCCTAGTAATAGCCCCAAATGGGAAACAACTCAGATGTCCTTCAATGGGTGAATGGTTGAACAAACTACAGTACAACCATACCATGGAATACTACTCAGAAATAAGAAGGAATTGGCTATTGATACTTGAAACAACTAGGATGACAATCAAGGGAATTATATAGAGTGAAAACAAATCTCAAAAGGTTTCATAAAGTATGATTCTACTTATGACAAAATCATAAAGTTGGAGAAAAGGATTGTTAGGGGTAAAGGACAATGGGGGGGGGGATGTGGAAGGAAGGTAGATGTGGTTATAAAAAGAGCAAGACAAAGATCCTTGCAGTAATGAAACTCTTCTGTATCTTGCCTGTGGTGATGGATACACAAACTGTGTGTGTGATAAAATTTCATAAAACTAAATGCACACACAAATAAGTACAAGTAAAACTAGGAGAATTAGAATACTTGGATGCATTGTATCTAAATCAATATCCTGGTTGTGATATACAACAGTTCTACCAGATGTAACCACTGGAGAAAACTGGGTCAATGGTACACAGGACCACTCTGTATTATATCTTACAACTATGTGTGAATCTATAATTATCTCAAAATAAATTGTTTAATTGTTTTTAAAGTCCATTATGTTCCAGGCACTGGATTCAGAGGATATTCCAGAAAAGGAATCAGAAAAGATCCCTACTATCTTGAACCTTATGCTCTTATGGAGGAAATTGACAATCAATTAATCAATAAACAAATACACATAATTTCAGATAATAATAAGTGCCATAGGGACAATTAATAGAGTAATATAAGAGTAAGAATGGAGTTTGGAGGTTGAGCAGATAGGTTGGTCAAGATTGGGTCAGGGACACTTCTGAAGATGGGGCAAATCTAAGTGCAGACAGGGCATGTTAAGTTGTAGAGCCTTAGTTGGCACCTTAGTGGGTATGTGAGGTAGTCATGTAGTTACACAAAGCCAAGTTCATTGGAGAGATTGAGAGTGAACAAATTGATACAGAATTCAGTCATGAGTCTACCGTTATATTTATAGCCACGGAATTGGATGAGACACAAAAGGAATAAATACAGATTTAGTGAAGGATTAGTACGAAACCTTGGGTAATGCAGCATTTATGAGAGTAAGAATTAGTGGCCAGAGAAGAAGTAGGTGGAAATTCAGTAGAATAAGAAAGCCAAGGAATAATGTTTTTCAAGAAGGAAGAAAGGGTCACTGGTATCAAATACTTCAGAGAAATCAAGTAAGATGGACACAAAGAAGTGTTCAGTAGATTTGGCAATGTGGGTGTCTGTGGAAACCTTCACGATAGCAGTTTCAGTGCAGTAAATGAGAAGAGAAGATGAGCTAAGGAAATAACGTACAATATAAAATTTTTATAAGTTTCACTGTGTTGGAGGACAGGAAAAAAATGGTTTGGTAGCTAGTGATTTTTTTTTTCCAGCATTGTTCTGTTGCTTAAAGGCAGTGATGAGTAGGTAGATCATTGGGTTTAACCAAGAATGGAGTCCAACCAGGTAGGTACAATTCAAAGAAAACAAGGTAAGGTAGTCGAGGATGTTTGCCAGGTGATAGACTATAGACTTGGTTGCTATAGAAGTTTTAGAATTAATAAATAAGCATTCTCATTCCATTCTACACTGGAGTGAGTATAGTAGAGGAAAGAAAGTGGAAGGATAGGAAGTGGTGATCAGAGGGAGGGATGCTTGAAATAGAGGTTTCAATCAGAGGTAGTGGCCATTGGAGTTGAAAAAAGGACTAAACAAGGGAAGATGAAGGAAAAGATCGTTGTCAGGGAAGAAATCAGGATTCAAGTTTCCAAGCAGTTAGGCCCACCATCCAGGAAGATGCTGAAGTCCTAATAATGATAACAAGAATAGGGATGAGAGGAAGACAGTGAACCAGCTCATAAAGAGTCATGGCATGAGGATGAGTGAGCAGGTAGATCGTGCTGGAAGGAGACTGATCGTGTTGCAGGAGGCTCCTGGGATGAAGGGTGTGGGGCGGCAATGCCCCTGGAGGGTATGAGAGAGCTCACAGGCTCCACTTGATTGTGTGTTCCAGAGAACATTGCAAAAATGTTTAGGAGGGGTAGGAGAGTGGGTGGAATAATGGGTTGTAGAGAGCAATATGGAAATAAGAGCTGGAAGATGATGGATGTCTAGGAAGCTTGGACATCCAGGGTCAATGGGGATGTAATAAAGGATGGAGATGGACCCAAGAGATTTTTAGAGGCTCTTTACTGTAAGAGAGCTGAACACCTTTGAGACATGCCATCATATTTTGATCAACATGCACAATTTAGTTTTGGGGTTGTTTGTTTGTTTGTTTTAATTTAATATATTAAAAGACCTGTTTTAGTGACATGATGCTCCCAACAAAAAATAACCCCAATAATCCCTTGTTGGAAACATGCTTAAGTTGGGTAGTCAGCTTATATTGCTAAACCCCTGTGTATGCACAAGCACATGTGTCTTTTAAACCAGAGCCACTGGGCTCACGTGACGGCTACTGCTAGTAACCGGCTTCCACTTGTAAATGGACCAACTTCCATTTGCTTCAGAAGGGTGGGCAGGGCACAACAGAACTCCTTAAGTGTAAAGAGGGTATAAGGGCCTTAAGTAACCAACTTTTCAAGCAGTGCATCTCCCACTCCCTCTCAAAAGGAGATCCTTATTTCTAACCAGGCTACTTGCATCAAATTTGCTTCACAG
>PVKH010046829.1:0-10359 GCA_004027955.1 Chaetophractus vellerosus | reverse complement strand
GAGTCTCCCATGACCAAAACCAAGGTGTTGCCAGGTCTGCATTCCTTTCTGGAGACTCTGGGAATGAGTCTGCTTCATTCAGGCAGCTGACTGATTTCAGTTTCTTGTATTTGTAGGAATGAGGTTCCTGTTTCTTTGCCAGCTGATAGTTGGAGTCTGGTCTTTGCTCCTAGAAGCTGTCTGCATTCCTTCTCATGCTTTCCATGTGGCACCAGCAATGGTGGTTGAATCTGACTTTGATTCTAACTTCCTTTCTTTTCCCAGATGGAGAAAGTTCCTATCTATAATCCAGAATAACCTTATTTTAAGGTCTGTAACCTTAATTATATTGGCCAAGTCCCTTTTGCCATATGACGTAACAGCCATAGGTTCCAGGGCTGAGGGTATGGATATCTTTGGGGGCCGCTCTGCCTACCACACAGATGTTAACTGGCAGCTGTAACAAGAGCTATGAAGGCCACTCTCTTGAATTTCTACATTGCAGGATCTGTAGGGCTGTCCTCATGTTTGTCTTTTGGGGGCGAATGTGAATCATTACGATTGGCTTTTTTTACCTTTTAGTGAAGGAAACTATGTCAGTCCCTTTTGTGCATCTATGAGTAATTGTAATGTGTCCTCCCCTGTTTATTTGCATCAAGTGGGCCTGGACCTGTAGTGCCAAATGCATCATCCCCTTTCCTGGATGCTGCCATGCCCCCAGTTCTGCCCTTGTGCCTTTTCTCCATGTGGCAGCCAGAGGGATCGTCCCCAAAGAGCTGGAACTCTGGTCCTGTGGCACCTGTTGCCTTGAAGACTTGGTCTTTTCCAATTCCCATGGCTCTATCTCCTGTCAGGAATGGCTTGGGAGTCCAGCTCCAGCCCAGCAGGTATATGCAGTGTTAGTGCTTTTCAAACTACCAATCCATTGCCACCCTCCAGAAGCTGTGGGATATCACAGCAGCTCTAGGCCTGGGCTCCTCTGGAGAGACAGAACCCACAGCAGGGCTGCCCTTTGGAGACAGATCTAGTTCAGCCATTTGCCTTTGTCCCACAAAGCCTGGCCCCTCCTTTATGATCTGGTCTGCCGCCAGGTTCAGATGTGGTGGCCCCAGGTTTTCTGGTTCCCCTTGTCTAAAAAGGTTCCTCAGGCTCCAGCCTCTTCCCTCACTCCTCCGACCCAGCTCGCCCGCCCATTCCTGAAGCCCCCTTGGCCAGATCTGACTTGTCTCCCTCTCTAAAGATTCTACCTGTCAACCAGACAGACCTTTGTTTATAATTCCCTGTGCTAGAAATACCTTTCTATTTCTTTTACCAGGAAGCCCCTAACTGTGCTTTAATCATAACAGTCTTAACAGTTGTAGCAGTAGTGAAATAACAACCAACATGTATTAAGAGGTTAAATTCCGGCCATTGTGGTTTGCACATAACCCATTATTTTATGTAAAACAACTTAAAAATGTTTCTTGTTGGTCTCCGTTGCCCAGACTGGCAGGAGAACATGCCTCCTTGCTGGGGGCGGGGGCAACCGGGGTGTGTTTGTAGGTAAGCCCTCACAGGTCAATTCCACCTTCCACTGTGTGGCCAACACACATGCAGTGACTTGCCAGTGGCATCTGCATGCCAGTGGTCCTCTAAACTCACACAGTAATTCTTACCAATTACAGAGGAGCCCCAGGGCCACAGGGGGTTGGGACTGGTCATACAGCTGTGTGTCAGGAGTAATGATTGTAGAGGTGTGGGGCATGGAGAGTGCCGTTCTGGAAGTAGTGCTGGAGAGAAGCCGTAACCTCTGTGTAACTGATTGTTGGCTTCTCACTTAGGAACCTGGTGAATTTGATAGTTTTTCTGAATTCACTGGTAATTGGAAAGCCATCTTTCCTGAGCAAGGAGTCTATCGTCTGGATCTGCTCCCAGTCTTGTTCCTTAGCAACCCAGACAACTATGTGGGCATAAGTTTGATACCATTTCATTGATGAATTCAATTAGAATTCCATGGATCCCTACCTCCCGGTCCAGGTAATCACTGACATCCTCAAAGTTAGTGAGGAGGGAGACAGAGCAGCAAGGTTTAGGCATCTTCTCTTGGGTCAGGGAGGTAGGATTTATTAGGTTAAAAGCTTACAATTCTAAGGCTAGGGAAAATATCCAAATCAAGACAACAAGCAAAGCTCTCTCCAGGAAAGTTGGTTGCTGGCAATCCTAGACTCCTGCCATATGGCAAGGCACAATAGCAGCTCTGCCAGTCTCTGCCTTCTCTTCCAGGATCACTTTCTCCCTGTGCTCTGCTGTGGGCCATCAGGTATATGACTCATCTGTCCCCTCTCCTCCAGGCCTCATCTCTTTCAGCTTTTGGGTAAAGTGGCTTCCTCAGCTCCTGGGGCCTTCTCTCTCAGCTTCTCAGTTATTCTCTGTCTCTGCAGTTTTTTTTTTTTTTTTTTTTCTGTGTCTGAGGCTTTTATACCTCTATTTATAAAGGATTAAGACCCAACCTGGACTATGCCTTACTGTAGCTATCTAATCAAATGCTTCTTAACTGATCTAATCTAATCAGAGGTTCACAACAGAATCAATTTAAGAACATAACTTTCTAGGGTCACATAAAAAACTCAAACCAATACAACAGGTCCTTCACATCCTTGGTAAAATTTATTCCTAGATATTTGATTCTTTTCATTGTTATTGTAAATGAAATTTGTTTCCTGATTTCCTCCTCAATTCTAATATATAGAAACACTACTGATTTTTGCATGTTGGTCTTGTATCCTTCCACTTTGCTGAACTTGTTTATTAGCTCTAGTAGCTTTGTTGTAGCTTTTTTGTTTTTTTCTAAATATAGGATCATATAATCTGAAAATAGTGATAATTTTACTTTTACCTTTCCAATTTGGATTCCTTTTATTTCTTTTTCTTGCCTAATTGCTCTAGCTAGAACTTCTAGTATAATGTTTAATAACAATGGTGACAGTGTCTTGTTCTCAATCTTAGAGGAAAAGCTTTTAGCCTTTTACCATTGAATATAATGTTGGTTGGAGATTTTTCATACATGCCCTATATCTTTTTTTTTTTTTAGGTGCCAGGGCTGGGGATTGAACCCAGGACCTCATATGTGGGAAGCCAGCACTCAACCACTGAGCCACATTGGCCCCCCTGAGTTTTTTTTTTCTCCTTTGTTTTTTGTTGTTTTTAGGAGGCACCGGGAACCGAACCTGGGACCTACCATGTGGGAAGCAGGTACTCAGCTGCTTGAGCCACATCCGCTCCCCTGCCTGGTATCATTTTTTTTTCCAATACATATTCAATTTATGTCTGATTATAAATATAAATTATTTTCTTTATAGTATATCCACAAAATTTTGCAACCTGATTAAAATTATACTTTCTATGGTTCTGGACTAACATTATGTCATGAAGGAAAATCATGTATTGTTAAAAAATAATAAAAATAGCAAAAACAATGAATAATCCATTAGTAGTTACAAAATTAAAGAAACATGAGATACCTTTTAGAATTGAATTTAAAAGGAACAAGTAAAGGAAAAGAGGATTGCCACAAAGCCAAACTCTTCACAAAAGTGTTTTGAAGAGAGCCTTGCAGGCCCAGCTAGATAGCTCAGTGGATAAGAGCACGCTGGGATACCACATGGGAGGCCCCGGGTTCGGTTCCCGGGGACCTCTCCGAGTAGGCAGACGGCCTTGAGAAAGGCAAGCCACCGTGGGCGGGGCAGAGCTGCCATGGGCAAGGCAAAAAAGCCACCATGGGCAGGGCGGAGCCCCCACGGGCATGGCAAAGTCACCGGTGAAAAAGCAGAGCTGCTGCCTGCGAACTGTGGAAGCTGGGCAGCCCGCAAAAAAAAAAACAACAAAACTTGGAGGACTGCTGCCCGCAAAACATGGAGCGGAGCCGTCCGCGAAAACGGAATGGAGCCACCCTTGAACGGAGCGAGCCGCCGCCGCGGAGGGCCGACTCGGCGCGTCCCCGCAAAGACGGGGGGAGACAAGAAGCAGACATAGAAAAACACAGAAGAATGGACACACAGCAAGAGCAAGAAGAAAGTGTGTGTGGGGGGATATGTAATAAAATTTAAAAAAAATAAAAATAAAAAAAAGAGAGATCCTTGCATATGGGATACAATTAATCATGTTAGGTTCTCCTTAGAATGTGAGGTATCACCCAAGAAACAATTCTGAGAAAGTAGCCCCATTTGTCATTACTCTGAAAATTCTTATTAATAGCTCTGCCTTGTATCATTTTGAGGAAGTTTCCTTCTATTTCTGTCTTTTGAAGTGTTTTTACCAAGAAAGGATGCTGGATTTTGTCAAATGCCTTTTTTGCATCAATAGAGATGATCATGTGATTTTCTCCTTCAAATTGTTAATGTGGTGTATTACATTAATTTGTTTTCCTGTGTTGAACCACTCTTGCATACCTGGGGTAAAACCCACTTGATCATGGTATATAACTCTTTTAATGTGCTGTTGTATTTTCTTTGCAAGTATTTTGTTGAGGATTTTTGCATTTATATTCATTAGAGAGATTGGTCTGTAATTTTCTTTTCTTGTAGTACCTTTATCTGGCTTTGGTATTAGGGTGATGTTGTCTTCATAGAATGAGTTAGGTAGTGTTTCCTCCTCTTCAATTTTTTGGAAGAGTTTGAGTAGGCTTGGTATTAATTTTTCTTGAAATGATTGGTAGAATTCACCTGTGAAGCCATCTTGTCCTGGGCTTTTCTTTGTTGGGAGGTTTCTGATGATT
Organism: Chaetophractus vellerosus; assembly: GCA_004027955.1. Classification (NCBI taxonomy): domain Eukaryota; kingdom Metazoa; phylum Chordata; class Mammalia; order Cingulata; family Chlamyphoridae; genus Chaetophractus; species Chaetophractus vellerosus. The sequence goes on along the minus strand of PVKH010046829.1, from coordinate 5,627 downwards.
GGGAGGTTTTTTGATGATGGATTCAATCTCTTTACTTGTGATTGGTTTGTTGAGTTCTTCTGTCTCTTCTCGAGTCAGTGTAGGTAGTTTGTATATTTCTAGGAAATTGTCCATTCACCTAAGTTGTCAAATTTGTTGGCATAGAGTTGTTCATAGTATCTTCTTATCATCTTATTTCTGTGGGATCAGTAATAATGCCCCTGCTCTCATTCTGATGATATTTATTTGCATATTCTCTCTTTTTCCTTTGTCAGTCTAGCTAAGGGTTTGCCAATTTTGATCTCAAAGAAAAAACTTTTGGTTTTGTTGATTCTCTATTTTTTGTTCTCATTTATTTCTGCTCTAATCTTTGTTATTTCTTTCCTTCTGCTTTCTTTGGAATGGGTTTGCTGTTCTTTTATTTCATCTATACAGATAGGTCTTTGATTTTTGTCTTTTTCTTATTTTTAAAAATTTAAGTATTTAGGGCTATAGATTTCCCTCTCAGCACTGCCTTTGCTGCATCCCATAGGTTTTGATATGTTATATTCTCATTTTCATTCATTTTGAGATGTTTACTGATGTTGATAGCTGGAAAATGTGCTTATTGAAATTTCTTCACTTAAGCAACTTTGAAAATTCTAAAACCAATTGAACTGATTTTCCATTAATCTAATTTTAGAAGTTTACTCTTTGCACTTAGTTTCCTGAAGAATATTAACCAGACCTTCTCAGTTTTGCTTACAGGAATAAGATAACATCTTAAAGCAAAACCAGACAGAATGGTGTAGATCTGTATCTTTTTCCAGAGGCAAAAAGCTTGATATCCTTGAGTGGTTGTTTGAGAAAGGTTCCATGAAGGCCTGTGCCTGCACAACTGTATCTAAATTGTGATTTATTAGCCACTGAAATCAAGGACAAGATGGATGTGCTTGAGACAGCACAGGAATGAGAAATTGTATGTACCCTCCTCACAAGACCTCTAGCATCACTTATTTATTTTTTTTAAAGATTTAATTATTTCTCCCCGCCACGTTGTTTTGCACAATGTCTGCTCTCTGTGTCTGTTCATAGTGTGCTTTCTGTGTCTCCTCATATTCTTTTTAGGAGGCACCGGAAACCAAACCCAGGACCTCCCTTGTGGGAGGGAGGCACCCAATTGCTTGAGCCACATCCGCTCCCTGCTGGATATGTCTCTCATTGCATCAGCTCATTGTATCAGCCCATCGTTTCAGCTCACTGTCTTGCTCATCTTCTTCAGGGGGCACCAGGAAATGAACCCATGACCTCCCATGTGGTAGGCAGGTGCCCAACTGCTTGAGCTACATCCACTTCCATCACTTACTTTTCACTTGTTTTTCTTCTCCCCTTAGCCTCTCCTTTGCCTTTATTTTATTTATTTATTTTTAAAGATTTATTTATTTTATTACATATCTTCCCTCCCCACCGCTGCGGCGACGCGCCGAGACTGGTCACTGCGCAGGCGCGGCTTTCCCCACTTGTGGGCAGCTTCTGCTTCCATTCACGGCCGGATCTCAGTTCGTGGGTGGCTGGCTGCGCTCCATTCGTGGGCGACCTGCCCTGCCAGTGGCGGCTTTTGCCCTGTCCGTGGCAGCTTTTTGCCCTGCCCACGGCGGCTTGCCATTCTCAAGGCGGTCTGCCCGCTAGGAGAGGTCCCCGGGAACCGAACCCGAGGCCTCCCATGTGGTATGCCAGCGCCCTATCCACTGGGCTATCCAGCCGGCCCCTCTCCTTTGCCTTTAAAAACCCTACTGCCTCAAGCAGTTGGGCTCGGCCTACCACATGGTGGGGGGGGGGGTCCCAGGTTCAGTTCCTGGTGCCTTATAAAGAAGATGAGCAAGACAGTGAGCTGACGCAATGGGCTGGTGCAGTGAGCTGACGCAACAAGACACACAAGGAGGAAAACATAATGAGCGACACAAAAGAGCAGGGAGCGGAGGTGGCTCAAGCAATTAGGTGCCTCCCTCCCACATGGGAAATTCCAGGTTCGGTTCCTGGTGTCTCATAAAAGGAAGATGAGCACACAACGAACAGACACAGCAAGTGCAAACAACAAGAGGGTGGGGAGAAATAAATAAAATCTTTTTTAAAAAAAACCTTGTTCCCATATTCACTTTGAACTGGTTTGGTGAATCTTCCCCCAATTCCTTGCTTGTGCACTCACAATAAATCACCTTCTCACTAAAAGACATGTTTGTCCTTTGTGGCATGGGATCGGGTGGGCCTATTGGAAATAGCTGTCCTTACGGTAACAATGTGTCTTACAATTTCTTCTTTGACCCACTGATTATTTAAGTGTGTTGTTTAACCTCCATATATTTGTGAATTTTCCTGTTTTCTGCCTACTGATTTCCATCTTCATTACACTATGTTAATGTCAATCTTTTGAAATTTATTGAGATCTGTTTTGTGACCCAAAATATGGTCTATCCTGGATAAAGATCCATGAACACTTGAGAATAATCTATTTCATGCTGTTTTGAGGTGCAACGTTCTGTATGTCTTTGAAATCTAGTTCATTTATCATATTATTCAAGTTCTGTTTCCTTATTGATCCTCTGTCTAGATGTTCTATCCAATGTTGAGAGTGGGGTATTGAAGCCTCCAACTATTATTATAGTGCTGTAACTCCCTTCAGTTTTGCTAATGTTTGCCTCATGTATTTTGGGGTACTGTGTTTAGGTGCATAAATATTTAAGATTGTTATTTCTTCTTGGTGAATTGCCCCTTTTATTAATATATAATGTCCTTCTTTGTCTCTTATAGCAATTTTGTATTTAAAATCTCTTTTTTTTTTGCTATATATTCCCCCCTTTCTGCTTGTTCTTGCTGTGTTCTTTTTTTTTTTTTTTCGTTCTTCTGTGTCTGCTTTGTCTCCCCCCGTTGCGGCGATGCACCGAGTCAGCTCACCGCACAGGTGGCTTGCCCTGCTGGCAGGCGGGTCTGCTCTGCTTGTGGTGGCTCTGCTCTGTTCGTGGGCAACTTGCCCTGCCCGTGGCAGCTTTGCCCTGCCCACGGTGGCTCTGCCCCGCCCACAGTGGCTTGCCCTCTTAAGGCGGTCTGCCCACTCAGAGAGGCCCCCGGGAACTGAACCCGGGGCTTCCCATGTGGTGAACCGGCACCCTATCCACTGGGCTACAGCCAGCCCCTTAAAATCTATTTTGTCCAATATTAGTGTAGCCACTCCAGGTCTTTTTTAGTTACTGTTTGCAGGAATATCTTTTTTCCAGCCTTTCAATTTCAGCCTGTTTGTGTCCTTGTATCTAAGGTGAATCTCTTGTAGATAGCATATAGATGGCATATATATATATATAATGTATATTTATATAAACAATTTTATTGATACCTATTAATAAAGCATACAATTCATCCGAAGTGTACAATCCATGGTATTTGGTATAATCATATAATATGTTTTTATCCATTCTGCCAATCTGTGTCTTTTGATTGGGGAGTTAAATTCATTAACTTTGACGGTTAAGTTCTTATGTCAGCTGTGCTGGGTTATGGTGTCCAGTCGTTTGGACAAGGAAGCACTAGCCTGATTGTCACTGTGAAGGAATTTTGTGGACTCGAATCATTATTCAGTTGATGGCGTCTATGACTGATTACACCTACACACAACAAAGATTGCTTTCATCAATGAGGGGAATCTCATCCACTCATGGGAAGGCCTTCAGAGGAGGACAATTGATTTCTTGAGTCAGAAAGAAGAATCTGTATCTCTATTTCAGTCAGCCAGTAATCCCCATGGTCAAGTGAGCCAATTCCTATAATATTTACAGGTATGTGTATGTGTGTGTGTGTGTGTGTATATTTCCTGTCAGTTCTCTTTCTCTGAAGAATACTAATTAATATAGTAAGTTTGCAGGATACAATGTCAAAAAACAACAATCATTTGGATTTTATGGAATGAATACTCTAAAATTGAAATTAAGAAAATAATTATTTACCATAGCATAAAAATAATAAAATATTTAGTAGTACATTTAACAAGAGAAGGGCATATCTTATGATCTGAATGTTATAAACCCTTGTTGAAAGAAATTGAAGAAAATATAAATAAATAGAAAGACATTCCATGTTCAGGGATTACAAAACTTAATATTGTTAAGATGGGAATACTCTCCAAATTGAAATACAGATTCAATATGATCCCTGTCATTTTCCTGGATTCTTTGTAGAAGTTGCCAAGCTGATTCTAAAATTTTTATGGAACTGCAAGTGATCCAAATAACTAAGACAATCTTGAAAAAAAATGTTGGGTGTTGTATACTTCCTGATTTCAAAACTTACTACAAAACATCAGTAATCAAAATAGCATGGTACTGGGATACAGAAACACATATAGATTGATGGATAGAATTGCAAGTCCATAAATAAACTCATGTGTCTATGGTAAATTGATTTTTTTTAGAAGGGCCTTAAAACAACTCAATGTGTGAAAGAATAGTCGTTTTGACAAACATTGCTTGTACAATTGGATAGCTACATGCAAAAGTATGAAGTTGGACACCTACCTCATACCATATATAAAAATTAACTCAAAATGGACCAAGATCTAAATGTAAAAATCAAAGCTATAAGACTCTTAGAAGAAAACATAGGGCGTAAATTGTTATGACCTTGGATTTGGAAATGGATTCTTTGATATATCACGAAAAGCATTAGCAACAAAAGGAAATTTTCAAATTAAACACTTTTGTGCTTAATAGGATACTATCATAGGACTACTACTAATGAGTAGTCTAGGGAGGCTAATGTTACTTGGAGAACAGCTGGAGGATAGTATAGGGAATGTATAACAGTGACATTGGCAGTAGATGAGGATTGTGATTAATGGTGTAGATGCAGGAGTGTCCTTTTACTACAAGGTGTTGGGAGTGTGGTGGCACATGGGAGAAATGTAATTGATGTGACTTATAAAGTCTAGTTGGCAGTGGTATTGTAATGTTTTTGTGGCGAGGGCAAGGAAGGTACTGTATTGATGCTAAAAGTAAAAAAAGAAGAATGGTGTTTGGTTTTGTGAGATATAAATATGGTTAAGTATTTTTTTATCTTCTTTATTAATATAAGGAAACCTTGACTATGTCATTTGACATATCTGTGTTCATCTGTGTATCTTTCTGAACACTGGAGGAACAATTGAGTTTGTTGTTGGGATTGGATGGGATAGAGGTCCCTGGGAAAAACTTTTTAGGAATAATGCTTCCATGGTTTGTTGAGCTGCCTTTTGTTGGTTACTTTATTTTTAATTTTTACCAATTTTATTAAAAAAATTTTTTTAGTTACATATCCCGCCCCCCTGCCCCTTTCTGCTTGTTCTTGCTGTGTTCATTCTTGCATTCTTCTGTGTCTGCTTAGTCTTCCTCCGTTGGGACAACATGCCGAGTCAGCTCACCGGTGAGTGGTGGCCTTGCCCATTCGCAGGCGGTTTGCCCCGTTTGCGGGCGGCTCTGTCTTGCCCGTGGCGGCTTTTTTTTTTTTTCCCTGCCCACAGCAGCTCTGCCCTGCCCACGGCGGCTTGCCCTTCTCAAGGCGGTCTGCCCCACCCAGAGAGGTCCCCGGGAACCGAACCCAGGGCCTCCCATGTGGTGAACCGGCGCCCTATCCACTGGGCTACAGCC